>BMAU01017218.1:0-270000 GCA_019973935.1 Trichonephila clavipes | reverse complement strand
CTGTGATTTTAACCCATTGCTGAAAAGATGTTTCTCTAAATTAAGCGATAAATATAATGCTAAAAACAGGCTCATTTTTCAAAGAATTTAAAGAGAAAAAATGCTTTTATACTGTTTGAGAAAACAAGATATCTTTCATTACTATAGCTTCACCGAATTTAGACCCCAATATTTTAAAATTCTATTACCAACAATTTAGGAAATATCTATTTATATGAAATTCTATGTTCATTGGGAAACATTAGATAGAAAGGAGTACGCTAGAATAATTGAACAGGGGGGCTTTTTTTACCGACTTATATACCAACATGGGCTTACTCGTATTCCTCAGACACTAAAGAGAATTACAGTAGGCGAGAACGACTACCTTTTTTGTGTTTTACTTCGCGAAACCTCTTCTGACGAGTTATTCGCAGGTCTGTCACGGGTAAAAAGACCACCGTACCCGTTATTCAAGATGAAGCACACCTTCCATGTCTCTTTTTTTCTCGTTATTCAAGAGCCGAAGGTGGAGTAAAAAGCGAGTTTTTTACCCGCTTCGGCTTGTTCTTCTTTACTACGAATCTTTATTTTTTTTTCTTTCTTTCTTTCCTTCTTTCTTACAGTCTATGCGAATCTTTTTGTTAACAGCATAAAAGAAGAGAAGGAGTAGTATCCATCGTAACTAGATTATAGGAACTGTCCGCTGACGTCCCCCACCCCCCTCTACGAAGAAAAGATTGCTCGTCGTAGCGGGACTAAGTGCATCAATCACGGACTTGGGACTGTACGCTATCATTTGCTGCATCCTGAGAAAAGGACCGGATTGAGATTAGACCGACCTCCACAAAAGAAATGATTTAGTGTTAACCTTCATCCCGTGTCATTCCCTGCGGAACATGGTCGAGAAGAAGTGTTATTGAGGGAAAGAATCTATGTATGCATTCAACGTTTCGGAAGAGAAAAAAAGGGGTGAGGCTTTTTCGCAAATTTGTTTTCCGCTTTCGAAATTTTATCGAATCGTCTTAAATCATTCTGACAGACGTCTTCACATAAGAGCCTTGCATTTGTTTCCCTGGGTAGAAGAAAAAAACGTTCCGTGGGACATGAAACGAAAGAAATTATTACGGTGAGTGGGGTTTAAATGTGATTGTTCCGCAATAAAGACGAGTGAACTTTTCTGTGTACCTGACATGCAGAAAAAGAGCTTTATTTGGAGGGACTTTTTTCCTCCATAAAACAAGGCTAGGGTGAGTCTTTTATTTTCTATTTATATTATATATCTTGTATTTTTATAAAATTCTTAAGCGGTCAATTTTTTTGTCCAAAATGTTCCAAAAAAGAGCACATTTTTTATTGTATATATATAGCTTAGTATAACACTTAACAGAATGCAAAAATGGAAGAATTTTATTTTAAATTTAAAGTTTTCACATTATTTTTTTATATAATTGTGGATCACAAAAAAATACCCCAAATCTCTTCTTTTCATAAGTACACTCTGCATACTACCAAGAATGTTTTACATATCTTAAAGGAATTTCTCTCAGACTTACAAAAATATTATTCATGTTCATACCTATTATTCAAAATGGTTGAGGATTTGTGTGTGTGTGCATATATATATATATATATATATATATATATATGCAGACACTATTTGAAGCACGGTGTAATACTAAGTCTTACATTGCAATGGTAACAGAGATAATATCGGCATATTTGGATTATCTTTCCATATCGATTTCTTCTCAAGCAACAAATTGCACATTGCCTTGTCAATCCCTGATTTTATCGAATATTTTCAAGAATCTAAATTCCTGCCTTTTTAATGAAAAATTCCCGCCTTTATCACAAAAATACCATGGACAAACTACATCTCTTAAAAACACTAGCACAAATAATATCACTGTAAGAATTAAAAATATTTGCATATCAAAGAAATAAAGAAGAAAATGTCAGTGCCCGTCCAGCGTAAGGACAAAACGGTTGTGGCCAGCTTTCTGTAGCCCGTACGGTGTACGACCAAACCAGTTAAGAAATTGTTGTTGTTACTAATGCCACCTGATCGGCAAAGGCCAGATCAAGGCCCACGAAATTCATCATGGCAAAGGGCTAAGTGACGTCTTAAGACTAGAAGTGAAGTGAATAATTAATATACACGAAATAAATATTAATGAAGATTCTCCGTAAAAAGAGTAAATAATTAATTTATATGCAATGAAAAAACAATGACTAATCTCATATTCATGAAGAAATACAAGAATTTTTATAAAATTTAGTAAGGCAACTAATTTACATACAAAAAATTACCAATATACAAGAAATCCATTAATGTAACTAATTAATCTGTAGACATATATATATGGTTAGTTATTCACTCTAAAAAATTTGTTAACATATATATATATATATATATATATATATATATATATATATATATATATATATATGAAAGTCGACGTCAAATACATAACATCTCTCATCCAGTTAAAATGTAAACAATAATTAACATTTTAATTGAAAAAGTTAAGATTTTTACTCAAGTTTTAAGAGTTTGAGCAAGCGTAAAAGTTATTTTTCCTATATATCATGTGAATTACAAGATTAAATAAATTCAAACTGACATATGCTGAAATAAACATAAATTTATTACTATTACTTGACATGATGAAGATAATATAATTAGATAAATCGAGACAAAAATTAGTGCATATTATGGCAATTAACAAAACTCTTAGATTTTCATTGGTTCTAGTACTGGGAGGATTTCGAGGGACTTGTGATATACTTTTATTAAAATGAAAGCCTTTTAAAACATTAATCAATTATCATGTTGAATACTCTAGAGAGAAAATTTCTTTCCTGATGACGGGGGCATTTTCGCTCCGTTTTTTCATAATAAATTGCATTTTGCTCAGTTCGTTATTTTCATGCTGGATACATTTTTGTCATGTTTTCTTTTAAATAGAAAAATAATAAATAAAAAAGATAAAAATTAAGATATTGTTGAATATATTTATTTTTTATTCATTTTTGGCAAAAAAATCAATAAATTCTTAATGTAAACTTCATATATTTTAAATTCAACTTTCTTTTCCTCTTAAAAAAAAACGCTAACTTCAGATTTGCTTAGAAATCATTTCGCGTGGGATCTTAACGTAGAAAGTTGATTTTTTTATTTCCAAAGTTTTTATTTTACATGTAAGTTTTTATCTTAATTTTTTCTATACAAAAGTTTTTTTATTATTCCTCTCCTTGAGAGATTCATTTTTTGTTCTCTTTTCTTAATTTCATTTTACCATATTTTCAGGTTCATCATCCACGTGTTAGAAATAGGCGAAACTTTTCGACATGGCTCTTTTCATTTTTTTTTCCAATTATGTCGAAAATTTCTGCTGTACGGGTAAGTTTGAATCTATAAAGCATTGCTAACCCTAAATCGCTGGCCTAATTAAGTTACAGCTTTAGAAATCATAATAGGTCTACAGTTTAGTCCAAGGACTCTTTTTTGTATATACATTTGTTGTGTTTTGTGAATTCCAATTTCTTCCTTCTTTAGCACTGTAGGTTCTAGAACTTCTTCACTTTTCTTTTATTATACTATACACACACACACATATATATATATATATATATATATATATATATATATATATATATATATATATATATATATATATATATATATATATATATATATATTATTGATAAGAATATGAGCGAATTAAAAATTAAAATTATAAAATATTACAAAAAAAAGTCAAAAATAAAAGTTATTGTATGTATTATGTACTATTTTGTTATACTATTCGTTGTATATTATTTCAATGAACTTAAATCACGATAGAATATAAGGGAAATTGTTGTTATTTATCATGATTATCAATAATATTATCTTAGCTAGAAGTTCAATTCTAAAACAGGTCATATAAGAAACTAACAAACATCGAGTATTTCATAAATCAATCGATGTCTCTTACTTTTTTTAAAGGTACGAAATTCAAAGAATTTGTTTTTTGAAAATACATTACTTATCTTTGACATAATTTAACAATAAATAACGAAAAAAAAATAATTCCTTAGATAATTTTTGATAGCTAACCAAAACCAAGTTAAAAAAAGATAGTTGATAATATTACTCAAGAAAGGGGAAAATAAACTTTTTTCAATATATTTCCGCAATAAATTTCCTCAATACTGCTCATTTTCAAAAGTAATTCAAAATGTGATGCAATAGAGGCTATTGATAATTTCACTTTAATTGATATCTAAGCTCTAAACCTCGTTATTCACTTATAAATATTCATGGAAAAAATCTAGTTTTTTACAGTACAAGAATTCAAAAGAAATCCTGCATCAAAAAAGGAATTTATTTGAAAATTTTATTGACAGACTGGAAATAAAGCGTTCTTTGAACAAACATATACGAATCCATACTAAATCTCTGTCACTACATGACAGACTTCTAACACAATATTCTGAAAGTTCCTTGACCAAAAAATATACCATCAGTTATTTAAGATTATTTATCACCAACATTTGGCGTAAATATGAAAAGTTGAATTAGGGAGTTAATTCTGGCTGAAATAAACTGTAAAGCAGTGGTTCTCAAACTTTAACCACTGGCGACCTAATTTTCAATCATAATTTTTATCGCACCCCCCTTCAAAATACTAATATGTGTTGAATGCAATAATAATGCAATTTGGGGAGGGGGTGCTAAAGCTACAATACGATCATAATTATAAACGGTACAAATTAACAAAATAAGTGTTAAATTTTGTATATGTTACTTTTAAGGTATCCGACTACGTTCGGAACCGTGATTTTCAAAAGCGCATAAATGGATAATTTTCATGATATTTAGTGTCACTTAGAATAGAATATATGAATAGCATTGTTTTAAGGACATTTTGACAAAAAAAAATTATTTAAATACAATATTTTGGCAAAAAACTAACTTAGAATAATCTTTTTTCCAAATGTTCTCCTTTTGTGAAAATGTTTCTAATAGAATAATATTTTGCCTGTATATAGCTCAGACCTATCTTCAGAGGCTCAACTAGAATTTTTGAAATACATAACTTAGAAGTGGATTTATCCATATTTTACTACAACAGAAGAAAGTAATTTTAAGAAAAAAACGCCGATAATTATTTCAATGGGTGGTAACTCTGAAAGTAAAGTGAATTTTTCAAAAATTCTAGTTGAGCCTCTGAACAGAGGTCTGAGCTATATACAGGCAAAATATTATTCTATTAGAAGCATTTTTCACAAAAGGAGAACATTTGGAAAAAGATTATTCTAAGTTAGTTTTTTGCCAAAATATTGTATTTAAATAAATTTTTTTTGTCAAAATGTCCTTAAAACAATTTTATGCATGTATTCTAATCTGAGGGACACTAAATATCATGAAAATTATCCATTTATGCTCTTTTTTAAAATCCCGGTTCCGAACGTAGTCGGATACCTTAAGTAATATATATTTTTATTTTTTTACTTTTTAGTTAGATTCACTATAAAAGCGTGTTTTTTTAGTTTGTTTTTAAACTATAATTTATTTTATAATTATTTTTACTATACACGATAAAAATCACAATTCCAGCGAATAATTTAATTAAGAGAAAATATACTTACCTACTTTCAAGGACTTTTCAATTTTTCTTTGATTTTTTGAGAAAAAATCCAATGTAACTATTGAAAATGCTCCAAATCTGCGTGCCCTTAATAAAGGACATAAAGCATATGTTCATAGAAAATATTATTGAACAAAAGTGGTCGCACAGGGATCTCGATCAAAACTAGTAACTTGATTGTAAAAAAAACGTTTGCAACTCCCCCAAAAAGAGGGCGAAATGTGATAAATTCATTTTAGTTCCCATTAGGACTGTCTTATTGGAGAATAATCTGTCAAGGTCACACATGGTAACAAATAAACAGTTTTCCCATAATTAACGATTTCGTGAACATCAGATGACTCCGCGCATCGCGCGATCCCGTGTTAAAAGTGTATTCAATAAAACATATGGATATTAGTTCTAAAAAAGAATTGTGTAAAAAGTTTTCCGTTATGTATTATACGTTGGCCAAATAATCCTTCAAAGTACTGAATATGCTTATCCATGTATCATATAACTCATTCACATGGAAAAAAAGCAACAGAAAAATATTATTTACAACTTTCCTAAAAGAAAAACAGATGGAGTGAAACATACCAGTAAGTTTGAAGGTCAAATATATTATAGTCAAGAGTAGCATTTTAGGGAGTTAAAAGAAACGTAATAAAAAAATCTCTCATCGTGCGATTACAGTAAAGCAAACAAAATGTCTTTTTTTATTGGTTATAGGATCAAAGATAGCTAATGAACGTTTGAAGTGGAATGTTTTATTTTTAATGATCACCAGATGATATATATAAATTATATCAGTGTAATGTGCATTTTTTATTAAGTCAGAAAGCATTTCGGTTTTCTTCACTCCAAAAAAATATTTTTTAAACCTTTTATTTTCAATATGCTCGCGCCCCCCTCGCAGGAATACCGCGCCCCCCCCAGGGGGGCGCACCCCACAGTTTGAGAAACACTTCTGTAAAGGTAGTACTTACATCTCCAATACATACATATCTCTCTTCAAAACTAATTATCAGAATACATATTAGATTCATTATTTACTTGCATAATAAAAGATTAACCTAATCATGGTAGAATAATTCAATAACGTTTTCCTTTAACAATGACCGTTGACTCTCTTACTGTCAAAACTCGTTTAAATTGTTTTAAAATATTTTTTCTTCCTTTCTTTCATCCTCCTTTTAGGTTCGTATTTTTATCTCGAGAGAATAATTGCTGGGTTTTGACTGTTATGAACATCGATCGATTAAGGGAAAAATTTTCCCTATGAAAACAATTGCTTGAAAATCGTAAACATATTAAAGCAATCAAATAAAAGAGCAGTAAAGAAATTCAATATCTTTTTCTGATTTACTTTTGGACCAGAACATTAAATATAAAATGAATATGAAATTATATCTAAAGCCTTTTTTCCTAATATGAAGATTTCTTGGATGTTTTTAAAAATATAACTCATTGTTACATTTACCAGAAATAAAAAGTGAAAGAGCAAAACGAAAGCAAAATTAATCAGGGAAGTTTTTAACTCTTAAGAAAGGTAATGAAATTATAAATCTTTTACATAATTTCAAATTATATGCTAACAATACTTATATATATATATAAACAATATGTTATTTAAATTCTCACCTGCATGTTGGGATGTATACATAAATGTTCAAGTATAACATCTGTAATTAACATTTTTATTAAAAGATCATTTAATTTAACTTTGTTTAATATGGAATAATTACTTAGATGTGTAATGATAATCAATGTATTAACAGAATTTATGTCAAATCTGTACCATTCTGAGAATTCCATAAAATTCTTTTGTAAAAAATTATTAGAATAATTATTTGATTTTCATTATTTTAAATGAATTTATTTCTGAATAATGTGATGAGAGATAATAACACGTTGTAACGTTTTCCCGTCGCAGAGATGAAAAGTCGACTTTCTTTTGTGAATAGGATAACCACGTTCCTATGCACACGTACATCCTTAAAATATTACAAGGTCTTGTCTTTGGTCATCACCCTGGCAACCTTTGATACCGTGAGAGCCCCCTACTCCACCCACGAGCCGGATGTAACTTGAAGATGAAGAAGCTGACTGGTACCATCCTGAGACCCTAGAGAGGGGAGAGAGAAGTTCGTTGGAAACCTTAGAACGGGACGGATGTAATCTCCTCCCTCACAAACAATAGAATTTGAACTACTATGAACTAACCAACCTATAAGTTCAATGTATATGCTGTAATTAATAGCTAAATAAACCAGTTATTTAAATTAATAAATATTATGCTACCATTATTTTCTTCAAACGTCACAACGTGCATTAATGTGTGTGTACATGCACGCGAGTGTGCAATATATTTCGATAACATTTACTCATAAAATGTCGATGAGTCTTTTAGAGGACCGTGAATTGAATTATTAGTTATTTACTAACGTCACAGTACGAAACAACGTGAGAACTATTAGTGACAGACCTCATATTTAGAGGACTGTGAAAACTCAATGATCGAGAGCACGAATTTCATTCTTGGAAAACGTTCGAGTCTAATTTGGATTAGACCCGATTCCCGCAAAGACTGCAGCTTTCGTAAGAATTTGTGCTTGTAAATTTCAATTAAGCACCTAAGTCCTAACGTTGCATGGTGAATCAAGATTTAAGGTACAGTTATTGCTCTCATTATTCACGATGAAGCAAAATTATGAGATTCGTCACGAATAAACCTTAAGCAGCTGTATAGTTAAATTTATAATTAAAAAACCCTACTAAGATATTTTTTCCTTAAAATTCTCTTAGAAAAGCTTCAGTGTTTCAAATACAGATATAATAATAGCGTTTTTAATCAGTATTTATTCTCTATTATGTTTAATAGCAAACTGAATACAAATTAAAACATCACTCACAATACTTCACTAATACTTTCCATTTTATCAACTCAAGGATCGACCTTGTTACTAGACTGATTTAAAATTACGAGAGCCATCTAAAATAACTCTCGTGTTGCTGTAATGTAGCATTAATGAAACAAAATAAAACATGTTACTTAATGTATTGAATTGCTTTTAGTATGAGAGAGAGAATACTCATTTCCCTATATTATAATCTTACTGTTGAATCATTTTGAACCTAAAGCCATAGAGGATAACTGACAAAATGTTTTAATGGTATGTAGCAAATGATATCCAGAATATAAAATTTACTCTGTTGCTAATCAATGATGCATTTTAACCCTTTTGTCAAGCTTATTTGACTTTTTCGAAATTACTAACATAAATTCCGTAAACTATTCAATCAAAGGGTTTTTGCATCATTATTCATCTCTATTGATTGCTTTGAATGGCTTCATTGTCAGCTGCTTTACATATTCTGAAAGAGATTGTTATTAGTCTGTAACGTTGTAACAAGAGGGGAATCTATAAATATTTCTAACTATATTACATTGAATAAAATTACTATCGATTCCATTTTGATGAAAAGATATATATTAATAAATTTGAGTGTGTTTGTGTATTTTTCTCTAATCCATTATATATGGGGGGAGTACACCAAGGCATTGACGAGAACAAATTTCAGACTCCTAATGTAGAGGAATTTAGATTTTCTTCTAAAAACGCTTTTTTGTTTTACTTTCTTACAACCTACTATACAAATATTGTATAGAATATTAAAGCAAAATTTAGTCCTTTTTTACATGAAAAAAATTATATTCTCTCAGAATGAATTAGTTTCATTTGAGTAATGAAAAAACGCAACTTTTTTTTTCTTGAGAATATAATGAAAATATTATAACAAAAAATATGATACCTCAGGTTTCATAACACATCACTTGCATAGTATTTTTTACAGTATATTTGTTGAACTATTCCCTTACCCATATTAAGATGTAAAGGTATACATTTTGTGAAAAAGCGATAGTCAATAATTAATAATTCGTGCATCAATCTCCCAAAATAGATCAAAAGGCCTTACTGAAATTTTAGACTAGTATGTCAGAAGGTAAATTAAAATATAGACATCAATAAATTGTAAGCAAAGACTTGATGTTTCAGAATTGAAAAATTGTGTGAAAATAATTTATATCTGTCAACGCGAATTATTATAATTTAGTTGAAAAAATAGTTAAACTATTTTATAACCGTAATTCAAAAGAATTGCTAATATTGTTTAAGATACAACTTCAAAGCTTCAGATTTCATAGTTTCAATTATAAAACACAAATCTTTATTCACAAAATAGGATATAAACACTATATATATATTCTTTTTCTGATATTCATTAAATTCTTAAATTACCTGATGAAAATAAAATTCAAATTTTCGAATTCAAATAGTTTAAATGTATCATTAAAGTATTTATTCCATAAGAAAACAATTTTAAATGATAAGATTTTAGACAAAAAAGCCAAAATAAATTTATCTCTTTTTTAAAGTAAAAGGGTTCTTAAAGCAATACAATGTAGTTCCAAATTATCACATGATACCGATGAGCATTTATGTTCAGTACTTCCATAATAATTATTCCACCTCCATTAATTCACTATGTATACTACCTTCTCAGCAGTCTTCATCTCATGAAGCAAACCACATCATAATTTACCTGTGTGATTTATAGTACCTTTCATAATAATCTCTTGTCTTCATAAGTCTCTGTGGTATTAAAATTACAGTGAATACATATTTGTGGTTGGAAAAGGGCTTATACTGGTGTTATTTACATTTTTCTAGACTTGTTAGAAAAAACGTAAGGAAATATCCAAATAAAAATATGTTTGATAATTTGTTACTTTTTAAGATTTAATTTTAATTTCTAGACATTTACTTTGTAACTATTCACTATTAATCATTATTCTTTTCATTTGTTATGCATATTTTAATATAAGCATTTTCATTAAAAACACTTATATCATTTAAGGAATCCGAACACATTCGGTGTACTTTTTTAAAAAATAGCATGCTAAAACATTGTAAATGCTTTTTTAGGAATCAATACAAATAGATTTTAACATTTAACTAAGAATATTTACAAAAATATATCTAAATTTTACAAAAATCACTATAAGAAGTGAAATTTTAGCAATATTTGTCAAAAACTTCAGAGCGATTAGAAAAAAAAGTAATAAATATATCAGTAAAAGTGTTACAAAAACAAATTAGTTGCATTTATCTAGAGAATGTACTAAAATTTTAAGGTTTTATTGAAATTTAAAAATTTTACAGCTGATCGAGTAAATATTATAAGAAATGTGACATTCTCTTTATGAGACCATTATTTAAATAACAGGTCATAGCTCAAAAAATATTCATACAATAAGAAATATTTTCGTACATTCTCTAGAAAATAAAATAAACATCAGGTTCAAAAAGTTTTACAAAAATGCATTGATAACATTTTGAGTTATCAGACTCACCATAATAGATTTTGAATGATTTAAATGCCCACCTTTGGTAGATAAAATACCCATATCCAGTTTTTCTAATTTTATACAATTGATTGTAACTTGACCTCTATTTAACGTAGAAACAAAGAAGTATGTTTTATAAAGCCAAAAGATAGCTCTATTAAAGAAAACAAAAAAAAAAAATGTGTTTTGATCGAATTTGATCATTTCAACGTGTTCAGATATCTTAATATTACTTAAAAATTCATTATTATATTTTAAGTGCTTGTAGAATATAATCAACACATTGTGTATGCAATATTCCATAATAAATGTATACATAATATTACATTATAAACATCTTACCTTCGTTATTATATTGATTTTTGTAAACAAAATGCTCCTATTTTCGACTAGAACACTATATAATAAAAAAAAAACTTCATAAACTTTACCCAACCTTTTAAATGTATTAACTGATAAACCTCTAATCGACACATTATTTACTCGCTTATTAAAAGTCCATTACCGATACAACTAGTTGAAATCCTTTTAATGGGTTACAACATATTTGCTCAGGTAATAATGCTTAATAAGATGAACAAGTTTGCTCCGTTGGAGCCATTAAGAAAACTGATCTTTAAAAGAAATAAAAGATTATCTGAAAAGAAAGTTTACACTTCATTATAGTTTAAAGAAAAAGCAATTGTTTATGATCAACTAATTGTTCGTAAGGCTGGCGTATAACAGCGAATTGAGAATAATTAAAGGAAAATTGTGGAATGTTTTTGACAGATTTTAATGAAAGTTTAAAGCTTACGTCAACAAATGTTTCAATGAAAAAAAAAAACGAAAACTATTTGATCGAGGTAAAATCTGAACTTTTTTTAATCTTTCATCTTGATTTATTTTACAAAAAGTAATTGTAAAGTAAGCAATGTTTTTATTACACGTTAAAAATAACAAAAATATGAAATGAATCTTATTACAATGGCAATTCAAGAAAATTAACTCATTTTTTATTCTAAAACTGTCATTGATGTTTTAACCGCATTTTTACTTCAGTATGTCGTTATTTTGTTCATTTTAATTTCGTGTTTCTTATTCTTTGCTCTTACTTCACTTTTCTTCGTATTACGTACATTGAAGAGCTCGTAAAAAAGTTGTTAAAAATTTATCTGCTAAAAATCACATTTTTACTGTTTGTTTTGAAGTTCACGTCATTGAGTTTAATTTATCGTTTGGCATCTCTTGTCTTGTGAACGGGGTACAACTTTATGATTTTTTTACTCCGTATGAAAATACTACCGTGCTGAATTATTGATTCTTTTGTGTGTGTGCGTGTGAATGGAAATTCCTTACAAAAGTATTATAACATTACATATAATCAATAATAATAGTTGATTATTTAAAATATTAAAACAGTCAAATGATTAATAAATAAATGCAAAAATTATATATGTTACCTCTTAAGTGCAAAAATCAGTTAATCTCTTCGGATTAGCTAGGTAGTCTACACATTAACTAGGGTAATCCATTAAAGTGCGAAAAATTGTTTCATTTCTCAAATTACCTATGTAATATGCACATTACCTACGAGAAACTCGTTAAAGTGAAAAGGTCTTTGGTGGAACAACAGCAACGTTTCTGTTCGCTTGAATGAAATGTTTATTTACTTTTGATACCTAAAGAATCAAGTTAACACAATCAAACAATCAACAAATTGGTTGGTTAGAATCAATCATCCCTCAACTGAAAAAATATAATACAAAGAATCAAATGAGTTAAAATATTATTGAAATCAAGGAAATTGTGACATAATGTTATTTGCTTTTATTTTGATATCTAAAGAATCCCATTAAGGTAATAAAACAAAAATCAAATAAGTTGATAAAATCATTAATTGTGATTTCTATATAGGTATATACAGCTATGCTTTGTAATATTGGATCTTTAAACATTTAATTTGCTTCCAGAAGATACTGGCCGTCATAATTTAATTTATTATAAATTAATTCAAATCTTTTATCGAATATATTAACTGTCTTTAACACTGTGTTTCTAAATGTTAAGCATAAATTATTCTGTGGGATGAGTCAACGTTCAATCAAAATACCTAACAGAAAGGGAATGAGAAAAACAAACTTTTGAACTTTAACGATATGAAAACCACTATTGAAAAGATTACGCAGTCAAAAGGCGGTAAACTCTTGATTCCGCACTTTAATGGAGCAAGTATTATGTACAAATTTGCTAGGTAATTTGCACATTAATGGCTTCCGAGATTTAATGATAACATATACTCAATAATATATTACCAATCATAATATAAATAAGCATTCTAAGTAAAATATGTTATACATAAAATGTGCTATTAATAAATAAATTAAAATTATACAATCAATAGCTATGAAAGTGAATTTTTTAATACAAATTTCTGCTAATCTTAAAAATTTTGTTCCTTCTCAATAAAATTAAAACGTTTGGAAGTATGTAAATCACTTACGAAATAAAATTGTAATACACACACTGTTTGGTATTCTCTCAAGAAACCTCCTCTTAAGGTATCCGACTATGTTCGGAACCGTGATTTTAAAAAGCGCATGAATGGATAATTTTCATGATATTTAGTGTCACTTAGATTACAACTCATGTATAAAATTGTTTTAAGGACATTTTGACAAAAAAATTATTTATATACAATATTTAGACAAAAAATTCCTAAGAATAACCTGTTTTCAAAATGTTCTCTTTTTGTGAAAAATGCATCTATTATAATAATATTTTGCCTGTATATAGCTCAGACCTCTATACAGAGGCTAAACTATGAATTTTGAAAAATTCACATCATTTTCAGAGTTACAACCAATTTAAATAATTATCGGCGTTTTTTTTCTTGAAATTTCTCCTCCTCTGTTGTCGTAAAACATGGATAAATCCACTTCTAAGTAATATATTTCACAAATTCTAGTTGAGCCTCTGTATAGAGGTCTGAGATATATACATACAAAATATTATTATAATAGAAGCATTTTTCGCAAAAGGAGAACATTTTAAAAGTTGGTCATTCTAAGTTCATTTTTTGTCAAAATATTGTACTTAAATAATTTTTTATTGTAATACATTGTAATACTATTCTTAAAACAATTTTATGTACATTTTCTAATCTAAAAAACACTAAATATCATCAATAATATCCATTTATACGCTTTTGCAAAATCACGGTTCCGAACGTAGTCGGATACCTTAAAGCAGAACTTATATTCCATTCTACAAGCATTATTCTACATGCTATAAGTATCAAAAAGTATAAACTTTATGTTCGTGTATTTCAAAACAAAAACAAACAAAAAATGAGATAAAATACTTAGAGTTTATTTTGTAAGTGGATTTCTTTAAATGTCTAAATGCACGCCTGGATTTAACTATATAGGGAACTGTGTGTGTGTGTGTGTGTGATTTTCCAGCATCAAAGAAATAAAAATTTTATTTTTGAGCTCAAATACCACCTCCTGCGTAACAGCATCAAAGTTGGTTTCATTAAACCACGAAATTGGAAACTAAGCTGTCGAAGAAAAGCCCTTTCTTCGAAATAAATTCACAAAAATAGAACTTTTGCTGGACAGCGAATGGCAGCAAGTACTTTATTGAAATCATTTTGAGGTTGAGAGAAGTTACAGAGGTAAGGTCTTGCTTTGAAAAGAAAATAATTCTAGAATCTCTTAAAGGATTCAAACCGCGAATCTTTTTTTACTGGGCTCCACTATGTAGAAAGTAAAAGAATTTATTTTAGCTTTAAGTTGTTTGTCCTTTTCGACAGATTTTTTTCTTTTATGCGCTACAAATTTTGTTTGTTCAATAAAACTGAAAAAACTTCTTGGAAAATTTAATTTTATTTTCTAGAGAAATAAGACTGAGAATCATAAAAAAAAAGCATGCTTACCCTCATCAAACTACTTTTAAAGAAAAAAGTACATTTTCGAGATACATTTTAACGCTTATTAAAACTCGTGATGATAAAATCTAGTTTAAATAAATAATGAAAGTGAACTATGTGTAAGCAAAATGTAGAATTTGTATAAATAATTGATGATATCTCAGAGAAATGAAACATTTTTTTTCCTGTAAATCACTTTATTTTAGTCATAAAATATTTAATTACTAAGTGTATTTTGGTCTTTTAAATTCTATTGGAGTGAACAAATAAACACATTACGGGAGCATTTTTAAAAAGCGTCGTGAATAGATTTCATTTCATTATTTTGCTACCATCATTAAATTCGCTTTCAAGGAATTGCGAAAAAGAAGTTTTAATAATTGATGCACTGTTATATTTCTTATACTATTATTCAATAATTTTTCAAAACATTCATTCAAAACATTGTCATTCCTTTTTGTTGTTGTTATTAAATGTTATGCAAAACAAACGTATTTTTTATGTCTTTTTATCTTACTCAATAATATTCTTTATCTTTACTAATTTGTTGATATTTAATACAAAAAAATTACGTTTTTCTTTTGATTTATTTACAAATCATTTGAAAACGTAAACACTATCTCATTAAAAAGTTTTTTAAATTACTGGAAGTTTTTTATATGATATAAATAATTCAATACACCGCTGCTGATACGAACAATATGGCTAGTATAATAAAAATTAAATAATAACTATCATCATAAGTAAAAATAATTGACATATTAAATCCTTGTTTTATTAAAAGGATACTATTTGGTATTATAATTTAACACTTGCTCAACTTTATTTTTATTTCTGCTTGAAATATTACCATAACAAAAATTTATTTGTTAACCGATTGTAAAAGCAGTCGCTTTTATTCTTCATGAAATCTTCATTCAATGTTATATCTGAGATTAATCAGAAAATAATGGAAATATCCTCTCTACAAATTATCCAGTAATCAAATGCGTTTTATATCACTGCCTTTTAAGAACAATTTTTGTTTTATCTTAGAAATACATTTCAGTTAATGAAAAAGCATGTGAAAGTAAAATATAATCATTAAATTTTAATTTATTTTTCAAAACTTCTGCTCTCTATATTTTTAACCCTAAATGCATATTGTTATTAATTGTGAACTTTTCTGTTCTATTTAGTTTTATTAAAGAACCTAAGTGTGCGTTTTTGAACTCACGTTAATAACCATAGATAATACATCATGTGTGAAAGAGAAAAATTGGCATTAATTTTGGCGGGTAAGTGATATATATATATATATATATATATATATATATATATATATATATATATATATATATGATATTTGAATGGGGTGGATGTTAAAGTTCAGTGTGTTACTTGAGAGATATTCTAATTTCAAGTTTCCTATAAAGGAGGGATTTATCCAATTGAAAAAAAAATTACTTCTTATCTGTTGTCAGGTAAGCTATCAATGCTTGATATTGCATTTGAAAACTTCATTGGATGAATTCCCGGTTTGGGAGATGTACTGCGTCTTGTGCCAAATGACTACGTGCAACTTTTTTCAAAACAAATACTCAATATTATTACCTGGATTCTTTTTTTTTTATTTTTTTTACAAAACCTGTTACTACATTCGTATAAGAACATTTTTTTTAAATTTCAAAACAAAAAAAAATCAAACTTTTAAGGGTTAGAAATGAATTTAACTCAAAACCCGTACTCCCAGTTTTACTTTTTATTACGTTAATTTTATACTATTAATCATTGACTCATCATTTGAACATATCTATTTAACCATTTATATAAAAATCTTACAAAAAACTATATGCATCACATCGTAGGTCAAATTTCGCATTCTTAGGCACAAATGTAACCTCTCTACAAATAAGGTCAATTCCCGTATATTTGGACTATTGTATCTCACCAAAAAGGTGATAAGATTCTGTCAGAAAAACTAGCGAAACTGTGTTCCTGTAGTTTGTTTTCTTTACGTGACTACTGAAGCGACCCTCGAATCAGGTCAGCTGGGTCTTTCTCCGAAGAAGCACAAAGTAAAAGCATCTGACAAGAGCTGCCCCGATGCTTTTTCTATTTCTGTAAAAGAATGGAAGAAATGTTTCTGCTGAATTTATAGACATGAAGTTGGCAAAGGTACAGTACAAAGAAAAACAACACAAGCCTTTCTTTGGACATAAAAAGATATATAGAAGAGTAAAGTATATTTGGCATACTTGTCAAGCATTTCACATCTGTAATATAAGGCCAGGAAAAAAAGCGGTTTAGATATGAAGCAATTCGGACAAAATTTTCTGCCTTTGCACCTTGAGACTAAAAGTGGGATAAAGTTTGTCCTTGTTATGAATTCGAATCCAGTTCCAGATTTTGATGATCTTTACATCAAATTCTAGAATAGAAATTTCAGGTACATTAAAGTCTCTGTAAATGGTTATTTAAGAAATTTTTAAGGATTTAAGAATGTGAGATATTTAAATTTAAGTAAAAAAAATAATTGTTTTATTACAAAGGGTATGAAGAATTTAAAATAGATACATATGTTGTGTTTGCTTAATTTTTTAAAAATTATAATTTTAATTACTTATGCTACAAACAAATTACTATTATACATTCAAATTTTTATTTTTCTAAAAGAATATCACTACTTAATAAGAATTGGGGGGGGACGAGATATAACGCAAACCTAATTATTTGGTTAAGCAGATGTTGATTTAGATCAGGGGTCGATAACCTATGGTACGCTTACCCCATGTGGCACGTTGTATAATTCTCAGTGGCAATCTGAATTATTGTACAAGTTTGTAAATTTTTGAGTGGATAGAAGTTCATAAATTTGTAATGAACCTTATATGACAAACATCTTCAAAATTACGGACATTTACGGAATTACGAAAAAAATCTGGAAAATAACACTAAAGATAAATTTACAGCTATTTTGTAAATTACTGAGTGTCATTGTTGGAGAGATTTAATGGTTTGAAAAGAGAAAATTGTATGTACTCTGCTTTCCGCTTTTAGTTCTACACATCAAAAAGTAAAAAATCTTTCCTCATATAAAAAATATTTTGAGTCCGCAAAGAAATTGTTTAACAGCTGAGATAGCTCAGAATCGTGTCAAATTGATAGCCACACATTATAACCCTGATTTTATATGAAAGTAAAGCGGTGAAAGTACTAAGTTTGCATTAAAATTTTTATTTATTTTTTATTTAACTATAATAAAGGGAAATTATTTTATTTTACGTTGTATATTTCTTATTTTAATACAAATACGTTTAAAAATACATAACATATGTACAATTTTCATTTTTTTTATTTTGTTGAAGAAATATTTATATTTTATGCTGTTTATATATATATATATATTTGTGTGTTAAGAAATATTTTTAAATGAAGCAAAATTAATGTGTAATAAAACTGTAAATCTAATTTATTGACTTCCATTCTCTAACTCTGCATGCATTATCACGGGAATCGAATTGTTTCAAAAGTGTCCTACTAAGTGGCCCGTTAAATCATATTGGTAGATTGATTAGACACGCTAAAAAGCTGCTGACCCCTGATTTAGATGATATTTAGAATATTCTCATTTTCTATGATATTATATATGGAGCTGCTTAAATCCTAGAATGCAACTTGCATATAAATTGAAAATTAGTAACTGCATAGCAAATAAAGTTTAAAATTGAATATTTATGATTGAAATCCTACATTTGGAATATTTTTTAAATTATTAATAAATAGTCCACAGTGTATAGATGTGAATAAAAAATATAAAACACATGTAAGAATAATTAATAGAAACAAAATAAAAAAATCATAAAACAACATATTAAATATGCAAAAAGAAGGAAAGTAATACAATTAAACATAATTTGAAAAAGGAAACCAGTGAGCAAGCAATTTCGGACAAAACCGAATAAATGGGATTCAACTAGTTTGATGGTACCAACCATTTCTCTTTGTGACTGGGTAGGTCAAAAAATCCAAGCAAAATGTAGACAAAAAAATCTAAATAGAGAAAGAGTATATTGAGCAAATAATCCAAATACTGCTAAATTTTAACTAGTTAAAATTAGCAGTGTATCATAAAATCTTAAGTATCCAACTGCGTTCGGAACCGTGATTTTGCAAAAGCCTACAAACGATTTTTTTTAACATTTGGTGTCTATTAGATAAGAATACATGTATAAAATTGTTTTTAGAATATTATTACAATAAAGAGTTATTTAAATGTGATATTTTGGCAAAAAAATGAGCGAAGAATTACCTATTTTCAAAACATTCTCCTTTTATGAAAAATAATGTTTTGAAAACAGGTAACTCTACGTTCATTTTTTGCCAAAATATGGCATTCAAATAATTTTGTATTGTAATATTGTTCTGAAAACTACTTTATATGTGTATTCTAATCTAAGCGACACTAAATATTAAAAAAATACTCGTTGGTACACTTTTGCAAAATCACGGTTCCGCACGTAGTCGGATACCTTAAAAAAGAATTTTAAAAATTGTACTCGCAACTTTTTTTAAAGAAATAAAGAGCCCATAAATGATATTATAGCCACGGTTATCAAGATAAAAATCCAAAGAGCATATATGAACAAGTCACATATTCTAGCATGTCAAAAGAGACGCATGTTAATGAAACTTGGTAGGGATTCAAATTGGTCTATCGTCAAAATGTAGAAATTTGTAAAAGTATATGTTGTATAAAAATGTGTGGAAAGTGTTAATTGTGAGAAAAGTTTTTAATCTTAATATAGCAAGACCACTTATAAGTTGATTTTGTGGTCTAAGTGTAGTGTGGTGATTTTAGAGTCAAAAATTATAAAAGATATATGATTGACGTATTTATGATGAATACTATGTCCATAAGAAGTTTATAAGGATAGGCATGACCCAAACAATAATGAAAGAATTTCTTAATATTACTAAATTTATCTATTTAATGTGTAGTTAAGTTATTTTTTCAAAAAAGTAAAAGATTCAAAATAATACTTCTGTAAATTGATGCATGCAAAATGTATTTACATGCAAAATGTATTTACATTTTACTTATGTGAGAGTTAAATGATTTGAACTTAACGATGTACAAATTTTTCCAAAGTTAATATATGTAAATAAACGTTAATGGAAAAACAACGAGTCTTATTACGAAAATAGTATAACTGTGTGTAAAATATCCAGATTTGTTTTCCGTTTAAAAGTTCATATAACAATTTTATCAAAATCTAAATAAGAAACTAGAATGCCTTCTCCTCGGCTTTATTTAATACAGTTATTCATTTCATATGAAAGTGCTCCTCTTTAGTTCCACATAAATTTCGTTCCTCATTGGTATTTAAAGAATATTTTAGATTTAAGCAAATAGAATATCGATCAAATCAATAAACTGAATGTCCCAGAACTACAATAGTATTCCCAGTTCACACCCTGGTGGCTCAGATACGGCTTTGTTACTCTGTTTCTCGGATTACGCATACAAAGCATCTCAAAATCAGTTACAATTGCACCAGTGTAAATTAAATAAGAGACAATACGTTTTCACAAATTGAGGTTTACATCATTACTTAATTTGACATTTTAAGAGACTCCGGTGATTATATCGATTTATTTTTAACATTAAATAAGCTGTTTAAATGTAAAATATTCCTTAATTAGTAAGGGAAAATTCTAAGCTGTCTATACCCAATTTAAAATGAGAAGAATACGTACGTATGTTTAGTAATAGGATATAGACTTTTTGAAGGAATTATAAGATAATATTTCTTCATATTCTTTGGTATGATTTAAATATATATAATTAACGACTATTTTTAAATCCTACAAACTAGTTTTGTTTTTATTAGTTTTATTTCATTTTAGGCAAATCAAAAAAAGCTTGGAAAAAGCTATGCATTAGATTTTATATAACCCCTCCTTACATCAATGTACTCCCCCCCCCCCACTTGAGATTAGTTAATAATAAAAAAATTAATGTTTTGTATAGTAAAAATACATTATATATTTTGTGAATACTTAATATTTTATGTCTTTATTTTTTCAAAGAAATAAATGAATTTCAAACTGATTTCTGTTTAGGATAATAGGTTTATTTTAAATTAAAATTACGTATTTTAATGATCATACTAATAAGGTCTGAAGATATTTGAATAGTTATAAATGCTCAAAATTTGACAAACGGGAGCTCTTATGGAACGATTCCAGTTAAAAGTCCTCACAAAATCATAACTTTTCTTGTTATATTATTATTCAGTCTTTCATTAATGATGCATTTCATACTTTTGGTAATGAATAAAGTCTGATTCTAAAGCTACAGAAATTGGAAATCAAGCTCTTGGTGTTAGAATCTCTGATTTCCATATATTTCCTATGTGCATTTGAGCATTTTAAATTTCTGAATAAGTTTAGGGAACTGGTTTTAAAATGAAGTTACTTGTTAATTTACTCTCATTTTCAATGGTGCAACATTGCATGCATAACTATAGCTTGAGATTTTGTGTTTTCTTTAGAAAAATCTATGTACCCTCACTCTTTATGTAGAGCACTTGGTAACGATTAAAGGTAAAATTATATCATTACAACAACATTTTGATAAAAAAAAAAACTATTCAATTTTAAGTTAATATGCAATTATTTTGCTTAACTTTGTAATACCTTTATTTTAATTTTATTATTATTATTTATTTTAAGAAAATGAAAAACTTCCATATAAAAATAAAAAAGATAAGTGGAAAATCAGAAATAAGCGGTTTCTTTTAATAATGTTGATTCGTTTCTTTTATTTCAGATTAATTGATGTAATAGGTTACAGTTTTATTATATGTTACAGTTTTATTACTATATATTTTACTATGCCTAGTTTTATATTAAATGTAATAAAAAAAAAAGTCTTTATCATATGACAATCCTGAGTACCTCACAAAATTCTATCAATCTCTTGGTATTCATATATATTAAATATTTAAAAAGCAGCGTATTTGACTTAATTAAAAGAAAACAGCACTAGATACTCTATTTTAAATTTTAAATGTAGGAAGTAACGTAACAGTATTTATTACGGAAAAGAAGTTCACACGCTTAGTAATGAAAAGTACATTTAATATAAAAATTTACCTCTGCAGAAGATTCGAAAAGTAGTAGCATATTGACGATGTCTCAAAATTTGCTACACACAGGTAAGATATTTATGAATCGATTCCACCTAAGACATCGAATGAGATAATGGAAACTATTGCATCATAAATTTAATAAGAATTGTTTAAGTCATCACGTGACTATGAGAAAGTTTGGAGATTAAAACACTAACTCATAGAAAGCATTTTACTGTTGGTAAAAAATTACGTTGTCGTCCCTAAATGTCTTTTATTTTGCTTAGGTGTGAAGTTAATATAATGAAAAAATAATTTTAAAAAATTAAGTCAATTCCTTGGTCAACAAAGAAACATTTTATTTTAGTTACTTTTCGTTAAATAATTACAATTAATATAAATATGTATATACATATCACAGAATCACAATATTAAGTGCCAAAACACCTTTTAAATTAGCATAAAAAACTTTTTGATCATATTAAGTTTTTGATTACATTTTTTAATAAAAGTTGAAAAAAACAGGTAAGAATTTATCTTAAAACCAGTGTAAAAGGAATGCTGACATCAAACTAGCATATGATTATTCAAGTTGAGTTAAATCTTAACCACAAATTAAACAAAAGCTGTTTTATCCATTGGTGTTGCCATCTGGAGGAATAATATCGACTGAAATATATCTCTAAAACTATAATTAATTAAATTTAATTAATGAAATAATATTTGAAAAAACTGTATTAAGATCAAGTGTCATTCACTACAAGTTTTAAAAAATGTATTTGAACTTGAGTGGATGAATAAAAAGTATTTTATTAACGATTGAAAGTTTGAACAAGATATATACAGGGAGAGTGTGAACTAATAGTAGGAATTGAAAATAAATTTTTTAAAAAGCTGCAATCTATTCTTTGAATAATTATGTTGTCGTACTTAAAGAAAGATAAGAACTAAAATTAACTTATCTGAAAATAATGTAATAAGATATTTCCAAAGATAATATTCTCTAGGGTAAAGTTTCAAACTGTATTTCATCCAAAAATTATCTTTTAAGAATATATTTTATAACTATGAAAACTTTAATGCATATATAAACATATCCAATTCCACAATCAAGCAGAGCGTTTCATTTTAAAGGTAATAAAAAAGAATATACAACATAAATATGCTTTACTGATGCTCTATGGTAATACGGATAGAAGTAATAAATTCCCATTTACATTCCCTATGTCAACATCAAAACTATGACTAAAGTTGGAATAAGGAATGAAAGAAATCATACGCCAGAACTCTCCTTCTGCCTTGTGCTTTCAACACGAAAGATTTTTTTTTCTTGCGGCAGTTTCCCCGAGTCTTGCCGGAGTGTCATGAAGAAAAACTTTGTATGTGAAATTAATCCTCACATCCCACAGAAAATCTCCTGCGGGACGTAAAGGAGATATAAATCTCCAACATATTTTCCTTCTCGTTTTTTTTCCACCCCGGAAGTGAATAACCTGGCTTCCATTGCAAAAACACGAAATGTGGGAAGTACTGATGGGAAAAAATCATAAAATAAAAACGTTATATATATATATATATATAGTTGGGATATTTTTCTTCTGTTCATACTTTTTAATATCTTGAAAAAGCCAGAAGGCATCTAAAGCGATTTCCAATTTTCTAAACATCTCCTCCCCTCCCCCCACAGGAAAGTAACAACATCGAGAAAAGCCGGGGTAGAGAGAAGTAGTGGAAAGGAAGTGATGCATCCAGCCCTCTTTTCCAACAGTCTGGATTAGAGATAATCGATGGTATCGTAAGGGGAACTATACCTCCCGCCCCTAGCTCTAATGCCGCAAAGTCAATGTCCAGTGAAAGAGATTAACATCTCTCTCCACATTCGACTTTTTTCCCCTTTCTCCCTTATACTAGCCTGCTTCATAATTTTCTCTGACCTTTTCTATTAGAACATCATATTTCTGTCACTATTTCTTTCTTCTTCCCCAAATGCATTCCTACTTTACCAAATGAGAATGAATAGATGTCGCTTGTAATCTGTAAAGATTTTTGTTTGGAGATAAAACAGGTCCTGGTTAAATAAAAGCACAAGGGACAATGGAAATAAAAACAATAATCTATTATCTAATTATATGATGCTGAAAGCTTCTTGGTGTTTTTTTGTCGCTTTGAATTTGCTAGTATTAGCAATCAATTAAAACTAATTAAAGACATAATAGGAATGGTAATTATTAGTTATGTGTGACGTAATTATAATCCGAATTTTACTCTTTTATAATAAATATTTTTTTCTGGTTTACATCATGTGCTTATTACTGTCTAGTCTACTCATTAACTTTTGTTTATAAATGTATTCTTGTCTTTGTGAAGATTTTTCACAATTAATTCACGAATTTTATTTCTTACATTTTGATATTTTGTTATATTTAAAATAATTAAAAGGCAAATAATTATTTTCAGGAAAAAGCTAAACTTTTCAGTGAAAAAATTAATCATTATGTATTTCTTTTTAGCATTTATTAAATCTTAAAAGTATCTCTTTAATCTAATTTATTAATTTTTCTAATTATCTATAAATTACCTTATAATTAAATATTATTTTTATTAGATCTTTTATTCACTTCTAGCTTTAAAACAAATTTTTTTCTCGGACAAACGCCTATGGTACGTAGTAGCTGGAATATATTGGAATATATGGTATCAGATAAAAAAAATTATTTTTCAAGAATTAAGATAGATTTCACTGTAGCTTTCAATTATACATGAAGACTCTTAATTTGTGTTGAAACTGAAATCAATGATATCAATTAACTATAAATTATAATGCAACATTTTTTTTTCTTTTTCACCAATGTATTTTGTTATGATACATACATACCTAGTGGTGCTCACAAGGGGCTCTGGTCCGGAACCCCACCCCCATAGCCCTTGATATTTTTTCGATTGATTATAATTATATGTATATAGTATGAAAAATTTAATTTCGCCATTGTGATTAATAATTAATTTTATTAATTAATGCTAATTATTTATTCAATAATTAATTTTTTACTGTTTTTCGTTCCCGAAAATCGAAAAAATCAAAATAATATGTTGGGCGGCATATTAGAGCATGATACGAAAATGATGGACTTTCGACCCTGGACCCCCTCGCCCTTGAAAAATTCCTATATTTGCCACTGTGCATACCTATTGGAGAAGTTAATAGTAGTATACTTAATGCAACATTTATCCCTATATTTCATTAACCACTGTGTAGAGGGGATCATTACACTTTAAATCGGTCGAAGCTCAAACGTCCTCCCGTCGGTGAGGTGTGGAAGTTGGAGAGTGGTGTGCCAGTTCAGGTGTAGTCCTCGCTACATGAACATGGCTCAAAATAACTAAGTCCGTCGCCAATAGCCCTAGTGTAGCCTTACAGTGCGACGTAAACATAATATAACTCTCACTCACTCACCCTATATTTCACTAAAACTTATAATTAAAAAATTTTTCCATAAATAAAAGTTCTAAAATTATTGCTACCTACACCTAGGGCTCTAACCCTACTTTTTACAAATTACAATTTCTCAATTTGTTCCCTTAATGTAATTAATAATAGAAGCATTTCTTCAGACACACATGTAATGTAATTTTATAATAAATACTCCAACACTTAGTATAAATATACAAATTGAATTTATCCAATATTATTATTCTTCAATATTACTAACGTCTATGAGTATGATTACTTATGGATATCTTTTCGTGTTATTTTCTTGAATTATTAACATGTATGAACATGATTACTTATAAGTATATTTTTTATTAGTCAATACGAAATAGAATATTGAACCTCAACCCCTTAAGTGCCGCCATCTTATATATACGTCTCACTCAACCACTGAGTTAACTGTCCCGAACGTATATATACGTCTTTCCGAAGTACGATCTTTTCTTTGTATTGGCATCAGTAAAATTATTCCAAAAGCTTTGGAATGCAATAAAAGGACCTTGACAGTATTTGCGAAGGATTTACTTATTTTAGAGAAGGATTTTCTAATATATTCTTTTTCTTCCCCCAATATACTGTACAAGCGCGCCTATAAGAAAAACGATTAAAATGTAATTAAAACTCTATGGTAAGATTCTGTTATGTTCATAGTATAGAAATTATAAGATTATTCGTTTATACAATCAACGAATAATTATCTAGATGTTCTGTGAAGTTAGAGCTTACCTGTATTCTCCACTTAATAAAATAAAATGATTTTTACTGCATTATTCCTGATCACAGTTACTTTCCTCAGATTACGTCGATAAAAAATGTGTTTTCCGAAACATGATTCTTAAATCGGAGACTAAAGTCATTAAAATATAAATGTTTGATTCAAAAATAAATAAATGATAATATTTTCATATCATTAAAAATAAAAACAAATACTTTTGCTATCAAGAATTTCTTTTAAAAAAATAATCACACAGTAGCGTTTATTTTCTATAGCAGTGAGATTTGGATTTCTATAGCAGTGAGTTCTGTGGGTTGTTTTAAATACTTTCTGTAGAATAGTATATTTCATTAAAGACAGAAGCACCTACTTGAATCCCAAGCAATTACAAATCCTTTAGAACGAATCTAAATGCTAATAGACAAGACTTCCAAATTTCAACTCAAATTAATTTTATCCTTTGCGTTAGTTACACCGGACGCTGCCCATTAGGAAGAGTATTACGATTAAATGCAACTCGAGAGATCTCATCGAATTAGTTGTACTTCGCTAGAATCAATTGATACGAGACATTCGTTGAAGATTTTCGTTGTAACTATAGCATCTCATCTACGTTTCCTTCAATGAGTGAACAGAAATCGTATTAAGTTTCCTGAAGTTCAAATAAATCTTAAGATTCTTAACTTTAATCACGTTTTTTATTAATTTAAAATAATATTTAAAACGCTTACATACATTAAGGTATTATTCAAAATGCAACTTTAAATTGAAAATTAATTGTTATGAATTATCGTAGTAGGTTGGGTTTTTTTCTGTCATTTATTTCGTATTTAAATATTTTCTTTTTGAAAACATGTTCTATCTCCACTGACAAAAAGAGATTAATTCAAAGTAATCTGATAACAAATTAACACATTAATTCAAGAAAAAAATAAATCAAGCATCTCAATGTTATTTGTGAGAGGAATTAACGTAGACAAGAAACTATTGACGCATACAAAGAAAAAGATTTCTAGAAATTAATTCAAAATTCGACGTTGGATTAGGTATTATTAATGTAAAGAAAACAATTCATCAAATTCTTAAAATTAATCCCTTAAGGATTAGAAGATTAAAAAAATGATTATTTTTCATCCGAGCAGGAGATTTTTCGATTATACATAAAACTAAATTTTGATCTATAGATTTTTTTTAAACTATCTGAAATGTAACAACACAAAAGCTTCAGGGTCTTCACAGAGAATTTAATAATAGCGCAAAGGTATTATAATCAATTAAAATATTTCAAATATTTATTTTATTTCTTTCATAAATCAGTTTAATGCATTAATATCCGTTCTATGTTTTGCAGTTAACCTTACAAAGAACTAAACATTTACCTTTTGTTTTCTTTTTAACAAAAATTATGTTAATATTAATTCCCTATAAAACTGTTTACAATATTGGATGCTTTTTTTTTCTCTTTCTTCACATGATTTAAGATATCCGACTACCTTAAAATCGTGAATTTTGCCAAAAATTGATAAGTTATTTTTTACAATTTTATTTTATAGGTCATCTTATTAGTTTTATAAAAATACCAAGTTTATTATTTTCCATTCACTAGAACAAAAACTGCAAGTGTTTTAATAAAAGCAGACGCCACTATTTTAAACAACATGCCATATTTTAAAATATATTTTACTCGAAATGGGGGGAGGGTGCAAATGTTCAAACGGGTACAGCGATTGTTCAAAAAAATTTTAAAATAATTAACTGATACCTTAATAATTAGTCGGATACCTTAATAAATAATTTACACTTGATATAAAAATTTTCTTAAAAAACTTGGTTAATACTTCTTAATTTAAAATTTCTTTCTGATTTTCTAAGCATTTATGATGCAAATTTAATATGTCAAAGTAACTCAAATAGCAGCTTTGATTCTTGAAATACCTAGGCTCTTGTAAATTAAGTACTCTCTAGTTATACCAGAACCGGATGGATTTACTATCAACGTCACTCTCAGAAGCATTTCAAGAGCAGTTTGAGATGAACCTTTCTATTCTAATCCACAGACAGGTGAAGAGAACGACGCACCTCAGCTGATGCCCACTCTTCAAACTGCCACACTACGAAAACGTGAGAACTTTAAGTCACAACAGATTTAACGTACATCAACTTTGCTGCACGATGGTTTCAGACAATGCAATGAATGGAAATCACTCAGAAAATTATTTACAAATGCATTTTCTCTTGTGAGTCATTAAACGATTATCAAATTTTCTAAATCTAATTCCTTTTTCAATTCCTACTATTAGTTCACTCTCTATTTCCCTATAAAAATATATCTTATTCAAATGTTCAATCATTATTAAATTACTTTTTATCCATCCACTGGAGTTCAAATACATTTTTTTAACTTTTAGTGGAGGACACTTGATGTTAATACATTTTTTTCAAATATTAATTCTTTAATTAAATTTTATTTTTTAATTTTAAATTTATTCTGCGTTATTTCTGACGAAGTTAAATTTCTCTGCAACAGATGGCGACAGTAAGTTTTTCTAACGAAGTTGGAATTGACTTTAAAAAAAGTTTTCTTTTTTTATTTGTTCTTGATTTTTTTTAATAACGTTCAAATGTCTCCCACATTCAATTGGACATCCTGTAATTCATTCTCTTCCAGCTAATTTTTAATTACCTCGCAGAAATCAATTTTTAAATAGCATTTATGATATCTCTCAGCAAACTATCTCTCTTTTAGAGAATTTAATGCAAATTACTTTAAAAATTTCTGATGAGAGATATAAATGATGTGAATAAAACAATTACGCTATTCATATAAAAATTAACACATTTTAAAATTATTTCCTATTATAGTTTTGATTAATAATAGTGCATAAATGAAAGATAGTTTAATTATTTAATTTCTCTTAGTTCAACTCCAGTGAGAATAAACATCGGAATTTATTTGCATAATTATGCGTTTCACTGAAATGATATTCTGAGTACGATTTGGGAATCTGTTTTATCACAGACAGTTGTTTCAATATTTATATATTGTATAAATTTAAAATTTGTTGTTTTAAATTTTCTGTGATCGTGAATAAAATATATATTTAGAAACTAACTTATGAATGTGTGCGATCATAATAACTTATGATTGAGAAAATAAATTGTATGAACTGATAGTTCAAACAATAAAAAAGACGAATTCGTTCACCAAAATACGGCACAGAAGATTAAATCATCCTCTTCTTATTTTAGAAATGAAAAAATTTAGAAAAATAAATTTAAAAAATTCGTATAACTATTTAATTATTTTCGATTATTGTGATTGTGAAATAGGCGTTATGGGATTTAAAGGTTTTTCAATTAATATATTTACATAAGACTTTTTATAAGTAAATTTACATATAAGGGATTATATCTATGAATTAAAAAACTACCTGCGTTTCATTATTTTTCATATTGCTAATAACCAATTAACTATTGTCTATCCATTTATAATTGAATAGATATAACAATCTAATAAAATAAATTCAGATTTACTTTAAAGTCATATTTACTTTAAATTATTTTCTGTTATTTCACATTTTCTAATCTTAAGCCAAACAAAGAAAATTATTATTTTATATGTATATATATATATATATATATATATATATATATATAACTATTTTAAGTGAGTATTTAATTGGGAAGAAAATTTTATCTTTATTTTCAATTTCCTTCTGAATCTTAAGGAAAAATATTGTTTTTATCCAGCATGTTATTTATTTGGAAGGAAAAGATTGAATTTTTATCTTCTTTTCACAAGGCTCCGATTTCAATTTAGAACGAATGGCGTAGTTATCGTATTTTTAGACCCAAATTCAATTGACATTTTGCATTAAGAAAAACCTTACCGCTTCTTTTCCTTCCTTTTTTTTATTGATATGTGAAGAACTCTTCATTGCTTGGATTTAATTTTACCTGCACAACTATTGATATTCGTTTGTAGTTTGGATAATCGATTTCTTGCGGACAATCTTTGAAACCCTTGACATAAAAAGTTACTAAGAATTTTGAAATGAAACAAAACACAAATTGTATAGGTTTACGCTTTGAGATCTGCACTTTTTTAATAAAAAAAAGTTTTATCAAAAGATATATATCGAGACTAAGTTATTGCATTAAACAGCGAGGATAGGGATGTCAAAAAACAACAATACTTTTGTATTCTTGAGAAGAGAAAAAGAAACTTAAAAAATAACTTTAAGAAATATTATTACAGAGATATCATCAAAAAGATAAAATACTATTTTTGTTAATTATGATTAAATTAATTATTATGAACATATAAAAACATAATTTCATGTTATTCGTGGAGCAAACGACTTATTTATCATCATGTGATATATTCTTGAGATAAGAAATGTTTAATTCTTTTCAGAGGATATGATTATTTATTTCGAAAGATTTATTAAACAGACACGAGAGATATCATTAACTATTGTTAGTTGCTATTTTTTTATTAAGTTTTGGATCTTCAACTTATATCCTAACATGATATTCAGGCATTTAATAATCAAAGCTTTCTAGGTATTCAAGGCACCATATCCAGAAGTAAGACTTGCCTGTCTGCTACTGAACTGTTGAATAAAATCTATTAACACCATTGTTTTAAAATAAAACATTATATCATACATAAAATTCATAACACCACAAGGTATAATTGTAACATGAAGATGAAGAATATGTACACCCAACTATTTTTTACTCGGTATATACGTTCCTTAGAAAACCGTGTAAAAAAACTGCGTAAAAAAGTACATGCGACATATGGGGTAAATTTGAGGATATGTTCCACAATATTTTAGAAAAACGTGTAATATGAAGAAAATCTAAATAGTTTCCCCAAAAAACAGTGCAAACACGTTATTTATGTATAAAAATAACAATCATTTTATTACAAAAAAATTGAAATTAGTGTTCAGTGAAAATTCAGTCAAAAAGTACAAACAACTTATAAAAATTGAAGTTGAAATTAGGAATAAAACTACTAATTAACAGCTATTCATTGCTACTTGATAACAAACGTGCACGTTTTTTATGAACTGGATCAAAATATGCTATCATCATTAGATGTGTCAGATATGTCTAGCACAACTGTCAACTTTCCTTCACATGAAGAACTTCGCTCCTTATTAACGACCTTTGTTAAGTTTTTTGTTGTTGTAGCTCAACTAGAACTTTTGAAAAATTCACATTATTTTCAGAGTTACCACCAATTGAAATAATTATTCGCGTTTTCTTCTTAAAATTGCTCCCCTCTGTTGTCGTAAAATATGAATAAACCCACTTCTAAGTTATATATTTCAAAAATTCTAGTTGAGCCTCTGAACAGAAATCTGAGCTGTATACAGGCAAAATATTATTCTAATAGAAGCATTTTTCACAAAAGGAGAACATTTGAAAAAAAGATTATTCTAAGTGAATTTTTTGCCAAAATATTGTATTTAAATAAATTTTTTTGTCAAAATGTCCTTAAAACATTTTTATGTATATATTCTAATCTAAGTAACACTAAGTATCATGAAAATTGTCCATTTATGCGCTTTTGAAATTCACGGTTCCGAACGTAGTCGGATACCTTTGTACAATTTTTGATATCCTGCTACACAAACTTAAGCAGCAAAATTAAGGTTACGTTGAAATTATGATGCATATTCTGTGTCAGGATCATGAGTTAGTAAAAGTTTTCTATCATTGTAACAAATTTATATCAACTGTTAATAGCTGAATTTCGCCTTCGACTTCTTTATTATCATAAACTGTCATAAATTCGATCAAATCGTCCTTATCCATAGGGTACAAATCCTCAATTTTGGGGGGAGGGGATTTGTGCTAGAACAAAAAATTCGTGTAAAAATAAAATTGTTTAATTCGTATACCATGTTAATTCAAAATCTTGTAAATAAAGAGATGGGTGTTCTTCGGTACACACATACACACACACATATGTATGTATGTATGTATATTACATTATTTGATTATAAGCAAACAACATCTAACGAAGTTTGATTCAAGACAACATTTAAAGTAGATCCAAACTTCTGATACCAAATTTTCTACGGTTCTACACGAAAACCTTTTAAAAACACGGAGAATGCCAAATCTATAGATTTTTTTCTCATTGTGCAATAAATTCCACAGGAAAAGAATCTTTCTAGAACTTCCCTCTACTTTTTCAACGAACTGAGTAAATGTAAAATATTTTCATTTAACCAAAAAGAATAATACTGTAACAGAAATTAGTCACAAAAGCACTGTAAGGGTAAAAATTTAAAAAAATTATCTAAGTTATATATAAAAGCTGTTTTTTATAATTATATGCTTTCTTTCATCAAAATAGAGCTCTTTTTAGTAGCAAATTTAGCTTTTATGTATTAGTTTAACTTAGAGCAGATTTGCTAATTCTCCATCAAGTTAAGCAGGGCTTATGGAATTAATGGAGCCTATGCTCATACATTTTATCCGAGACTTTCTCCACGACATTTGAAGAAAAATATGTTAAGTCAGTTGGTAAAACTTCCTCAAAGATAATGTGTCCCACGAGATAAAGCTCTCGCAGTTTTGCGACTTTTGTCAATTGAACCGTTAGAGATCTAAAAAACATCTTGGAACTCTTCCAAAGTATGGTAATCTTCTAGCAATCATTTAGAGTTCACATTTGCTTTTAAATACAAACAGCCGTGATAGCATAACATCTGTATAATGTGCCTTTCCGCTAAATACATTCCGCATATCTTGCAATTCTGGATTTATACATATGAACTTCTGATACATGCAAACATTGTTTGAGAATTCAATAAACGGTTTTAAATTTGGCTTAAGAATTAGAATCTAAATAAATTATACCGGGTGGGCAAAAAGTCAGTAAAAACTTTAAAAATTTATAAAACCCAGAAAATTAAACAAAGTTAAAAAACGGTTTGCAGGTTTAGCAGCGATAAGTCACGGGATTTTTTTAAGATAAGAAAAAGAAAAAAATTCTAAAAACAACCGATAGATGGTGTTTCGTACATAAGTGAAAGAGAAGACTCGCAAATAACAGAAATGAAGTTTCCAAATCCTTTATTACAGCAGAATATGTTCAACATATCCACCACCACAAGGGAGGGCACATTCCAAGCGTGTCACAACTCCAGGAACGGCAGAGTGCATAATGTCCGCCTGTATACATGACAGCTCTCGGTGGATCGCATCTTTCAACTCCGACGGATTGGCTGAACGGGATAAATACACCCGGGAATTTTAATATCCCCATAGCCAAGAGTCTAATGGAGTCAGATCTGGAGACCAAGGAGGTCATGTAAACTTGCAACGCTAATGATTCTTAGACTTGGTCGTCCGGATCTTAAGGTATCCTTGAGCGAACCAGTTTCCTCAAATCGCTGAAGAAGCTTTATGAGACGTACCACTGTTGAAGGCCATTTTCCAGTCTTCACATTTTTCTGAAGTCGGAATTTAAGCAGTGCAACAGTCGCTGATTCCTTGCTCATGAAAAACAGCTTCACCAACAAAGCTTTGTTTTTCTCACTCAGCATCCTTGTTCACTTAATTGGCATGTAACGGAGAATTAGATCTTGATCAAGAGCATCAGTATTTGTAATCGCCTTCTCATTTGCGTATTTCCAACTCAGTCGTTTGTACCAGCGCCATCTGTCAGCAGGTTTTTTTTCATACCTTAAAAAAATCCCGTGACTTATCGATGCTAAACCTACAAACCATTTTTTATTTTGTTTAATTTTCCGAGTTTTATAAACAAACTTTTAAAGCTTGTATGGACTTTTGCCCTCCCGGTTGCTTAGCTTTTGCTTTTTGCTTAATCTAAGGGACATTTGTTCTATTACCAAACATTTTCAAGATCATAAACAACACATGAATGCTAGAAAACTAAATTAAAACAAGTAATATAAAAAAGTTAATTCCAACTTAGGTCAACAAAGAAAAATTTATTTTAGTTACTTTTTATTAAACAGTTACAATTAATATAAATATGTATAAACATATGACAGAATCACAATATCAAGTGACAAAATAGAAAGCGATTTTCCTTGCAATTTTTCATTTTCCTTTTTTATATCTGGTGTAGGACTATTTTTTGTTACTGTTAATTCATTAATTAAACTAATTGTTCTAATAAAATAGTATTGTAAAAAAAGAAATCACATTATCTGAAATTAGGCCATCCCAGGTAGGATTCGAACCCACTACCTGTTAATTAGAAGTCCAACGCGCTATCCATTTCGTTACAGGAACACAATGAACGATTTTCCATTCTATATTCAAGTGCCATTCACTATAAGTTTTAAAAAATGTATTTGAACTTGAATGGATGAAGAGAAAGTATTTTATTAACGATTGAAATTTGAACAAGATGTATATACATATATATGGAGAGAGTGAACTTATAGAAAGAATTGAACCAAATACAACAATCACGAGTCATTCACAATGTTGAAATAACATTTTCAAGATTTGTTTCTTCATTCGAAGATTCCAATGTTTAATTAAGATAAATCTCTTTCTCTCTCTCTCTCTCTCTCGTTAAAAAATTCATACATAATTATTTCAGAATTACACACTTATCAATGAATTTTTAAAAAATTTAATTTTGATAGCATACAATGAACTTCGTTCAAAGCATTTGTTTTCACCAAAGCACCAATTGTTTTCCTTTTTTATTTGATCAAAATAAGTTACTCTCACAATTTCTTTAAAAAAGTTAAAACTTATAATTGCGTAAAGAAGTTTTTCACACTGGATTTATAAGACAAAAATTTAAATATTTAATGCATTTCTGTACAAAAATATCTCTCATGAATCGAGTTATTTTGTGTTCTAAAAACTTATTGACTTCTAATAATAATACAAGGTCTTGTAGTTTTTGTATGCTTATCTGAAACATTCATTAAGAAGCAAGCTAAAAAAGCAACCATTTAAAATATTATACTCTCCTTTGTATTATTTAAATATTAATTGATCACTTAAGAAAAGCGTAATGTGTATGAATAATAAATATTTCTGTAACATATTCTATATTCCCTAAATATAAATATCTCAAATATATATTTTATAATACATCGCTTGTATTTTTAGTCAACTCCATTTGTTTTTCTTTTTCTAACAGGCTGTTATTTATCGATGTTGATATTTTTGGAATTCATCTTCATTATGTCCACTTAGAGCAATTCAAACTCTTTATTTCTGTAATAAAGTAAGCCCGCTTACATAAAGGGAAATATAATAACATTATACCAAAAAAATACGAGACACAACAATATGCGTCCTGTAACATAAATTCCTGCAAATTTGACAAAATCAGTGAATATTGGTTTGGCTACTAGAACATGCACATAGGTACATATCAGACATATTTTCCTCGAATCTGGTTTGCTACAAGTTTGACATTTTATGCAGAGCTCGGGGAAAAAACTACATCTGCGCCAAATTCAACATATATTCCCCTTAGATTCTCAAGAATGTTATATTAGATTTCAGGCAAGAGAAATATGTGCTCCATTCGATAACCTTAATATCCGCACTTTCCAAATATCTCAGCCCTTTTCTCTCCCAGCATTTCTGCGGCAATAAAGATTTAAATATTTCCACTCGTTTCGAAACCGGATGTATGCAGTACAAAATATTCTTATTCTTTTGTACTATAAGCTTTATTCTGAGTTTAAAAGAGTTTTATGCATTAATTCTTAAACAGAAGAAATGTAAAGCGCATTTTATTAAAGGCTAAATATCGAAAACATCTTTTATCCCTTTTTCTTTCCTTCCATTAAAATTTCTTCATTACAGTATTTTTTTAATATTTCATAGTTTTAATTTACCCTATTAAGGATAATTAAAATTGGCCGAAATATTTTCCAGTTTGAAATTATATAAACATATAGTTTTTAATAAGGATAATTTAAGATAAGATTTTAATAAAATAAATATATTATTACGTATACATTTTAAACATTTTAATGAAATCCCAAATTTATTTCTCAATAGTTGTATCATATGTAATATAGTCATGCTGTCTGTATGATGCTGGAAAGGAAAGATTATTATACCATTTTAATCGGTTTGTGTAGTCCAAGATATAAAATTAAGTATTTAAACAGTTTTGTATGTGTTAATGTTATATTTTATTAAATTTTATCTCATATTTTAAGACATATTTGCTGATTACATATTCATTACGAGGAAAATAGCCGCTTTCAAAAAGTTCATTGATTAACAACTAAGCAACTTTTTTAAGAGGAAAAATAGATTTCTCGTAAAGTTGGCTTGTATTCATTCAGTTACGGAGTCTCTCTGTAACTGCAGTCGTAATATTTTTTTAACTACATGATTTTAAAAATTCTAAGTAGAAAAATAAGATATACCAGTTACAGTAAAAGTTTGTGGAGTAGACATCATAAATGGACTCTTTTAAGAAAAATCCACGTAAAAATACAATAATAGTTATTTTTATTTTGAAATATGGGTGCAAGGATTTCCTCTGGATCGCGTCGTTCCACGCCATTGTGTATTAAATTAGAAAATACAGTTCATTTTAGATGTAGCATACTGAACAAACATTCAAAATCTAAAACGAAACGTATTTTCAAGACATTTCTATAAGTTTTTTTTAATGTATATACAACTTCAGAAATTGAACGTGTGTTAATTGGAAGAAATTAAAATCCATAGAACAAAAAAAATCACTTACAAAATGTAAAACTAAATAAGTGAATATCCTACAGTAAACAGAGTTATTTTTAAAAATATAAAGCTTATATAACAAGATCTGAAAAGTATCATATTGTCTTCGAGACTTAAAAAGACTGAGAATGATATAAATAATCGCAAATCACACACACAAGGTATAGGGTAGGTCGCATCAAATCTAACTTTAAAGACACTTCATTGTGAATGAGTGCTTGCGCATGAAATAAATATTATTTTTTATCTTTATTTAAATTTTATTAATTTTACATTACTTCATAACATTATTACCCTGTTTAAAATTCTTTACCTTTGTATATATCCATGTTTTTCATCAGGACTAATGTAACTGATAATGCCCTTACTTTCTTATTATCTAAACTTTATGTTTCGATTAGGAATCAGCACATTTTGGATATCCTTCGAAGGCTGTTGTACCACTGAATTATAAATTCTAAAATAAGTAATTTTATAACAGTTTTTTCCAATGTACATTTCAATATCCTTTAAAAAGACAGAGTGGATACCGAAATCAGTTGAAAAAGTTAAACTAAGAAAAATATTTCAATTGTCTTCTCTCCTTAGATTTCTTAGAGATAAATATAATCTACCTTTCAGAAATAGATTAATAGAAATAATTATTGAATGAATTTCAAATTTAAATGGAAATAAATCACATGCAGTGCTTCCAAAATTAATTGAAACAGGGATGTATTTCAGTAGGGAAGTAAGAGTTCTCGAAATTGTCCACTCTTCTCGAAACTTCTTTTAAAAACAGTTCAAATCAATTTAATTAAGGATTTATTACTTATCCTGTCGCATATTAGGTTACGAAAATCTAATTTCTGAAGAGCAATTATCGAGTCGGCAAGTTTGTAATATATCGAAATAAGTATTACGCTTAAAAAGAAAAAAATCCACACCTCCAATAAGATCTTTAAAAAAAATAATCGAAGAAAAAAAAACTTTTTTTCTTTTGATGTTCCTCAGCCATTTGCTGTGGAAAGTTGTTTAATGAGATTTAAACTCAATTTGCCCAAAAATATTCGAATTAATGGAAAGGATAAATTAAGATGCAAATTCATACATTGCTGATGAAACTGCGAATAATTTCACTCAATCGCTTAATTGAAATTGAGTCTTGAGAATGTTATTTTTATACGTTTGAGTGATTACATTGCAATTTTTCTAATTATTTCTTAATAGAAATAAAACAGTAATAAATTTTTCATCTATACGTTGCGATATTTCGTTTTAATTTAATGAAAATACATTTTGAAAAAATTATTGAAACTAAAAATAATTTGTAGAACATTTTAACAGAAACCCTTATCATAAAGTACTTTAATGTATACTTTTCAATTTATATTTAAAAAGTCCGCTTGAAAATGTAATTGTGTGTCATTGAATGGACTTTATGTTATTTATACACAGGGATACATAGAAATTGGAGAGCCGGCGTGAAAAATTACGCAAAAAGCTGCTAAAAATATATATCTTATTTCCTTCAATTGTGAAAGTATTTTATGGTACACTTTAATGTAGGCTCATAATGTATTTTTCTTTCCATTTCGTTTTGAAATAATGGACTGTAGTTAACAACAGCTCGAAATAATTATTCTTTAATAAAATTCTCTCAATCAAAAATAACCATCTTTTTTTAAAAAAAAATAATAATAATATTTCCTTTTTAAGTGTTTATTTATCATGTGTGAAACATTTTCTACAATTATTGAAAAATAAACGCTTAAATTAAAAATTATTATTATAAAAAGCATTATTATAACCATTGATCCACACAAAAATGGGGTTTGGGGGTTCAAAGTCTTCCCAAACACCAGATTGATTTTTAATTTCTGGCAAAAAGATTACACCTTGGAGATTTCTCATTTATTTGGGGTTTTTTAAAATATAAATCCTTCATATAAAGGTAGTCTGTATTCTCCACTGATCATAACAAACATTTTAAACTATGATTATTAATTACTAAATTAAATAAAACTAATATCAGGTATTAAATGATTTAGAAAAAATTGTTAAAAAATATAAAGTAAAAAAACCCATTTATCTATCGAGATTAAAAAATAGATTCAAAACAATGACAGCGCTTATATCTTACAAAATACATTTTTAGTCTCTTTTCCTAATATGAATCAGTTTTACAGTTTTTCTAAGTCGTAAATACCCTGTTGAAATATACATTAGAGGAAAACTTATTTCACTGCAATTCTCAATGAAAAAATTTTAATTGCAGTTACAAAAATTATTAGAATATTATTTCGATTAGATTTATTAAAGAAATTTATTTCTATACGTTGTAAGTTGCTTCTTTTCAAAATAAGTCGTAAAATCCTAAGTATTGATACATTAGATTAGTCTGATCACCAGGGATCTTGATCTTTCACATGATGATCAATTAGTGCTACTCAAGAAAGAAGTATCTTCTCCTTCGTTATTAGCTAACGATTTGTTAGGACGATGACCAGCCAGGGAGAAACCATTACACTACCAGAAAGTGGTACATTCTGTATCAGCTCTAATATAGAGTTCCCATCTTCTCTAGGGAAATCAAGGTACCCTCTCACTTACGAGTACAAAGGATTTCTCGAGCAGACTAAATCTCATGAAAATCAATTTGAGACATCACTTTTGGTGCCAGTCTTTTCTATTTTTTTCTTTTAGTATTTCAAATTGCATTCCGTAAATGGATACCATTTCGAAAATCTTACGTATGTAACTCGAAACTTAAGTGTGGTTCTTCAAAGGAAGCAAAAAAAATATTTCTTTAGCCGCAAGTGTATAATTTTTCCCAAGAGTATATATAAGTAATTATAATGTTATATATATACTTTTCTCCCATATTGTAGGAAGTTTTTAGATAGTTAACTTCTGATCATGTTTTTATGATTCTTAGTAAAAGACTACTTTTTATTAATTTCCATATTATATACATTTTAAATACATTAATATATACGCATATTTAAAACTGAAATTTGATCACATCAGTTCAACTCTGCGTGCGTGGGTGGGTGGGTGTGCGAGGATGTGGGTGTGTATAATACTCTAATATGCTTATAATTCAGAATGCTGTTATTAAGCTTGTTTATCTGTGAGTTTTATTCTAAAAAAAATTTATAAGGAAAATAAAGAATTTACAATAAAAAAGAGAGACAGAAATAGAAATATAAAGGGTTAACAGAAAAGAAAATTAAGGATTATATTATTATTATTATTGTTATTAATTATTATTATGCATTATTAATTATTATTATTAGTAGTAGTAGTAGCAATAGTAGTAGTATTTATTATTATTAGTAGTAGTAGTAGCAAATAGTAGTAGTATTTATTATTATTAGTAGTAGTAGTAGCAATAGTAGTAGTATTTATTATTAGCAGTAGTAGTAGTAGTAGTAGCAATAGTAGTATTTATAATTATTATTATTATTAGTAGTAGTAGTAGTGTTTATTATTATTAGTAGTAGTAGTAGTGTTTATTATTAGTAGTAGTAGTAGTATTTATTATTATTATTATTATTATTAGAAATGTTTCATATTTCATTCAAGAATGAAATCTTAACCGGTTCTCAATGATGAGTCTTAGCGACTGCTTCAGCTGAAAAAAAACACTACAAAACATATGAATGTTTTAGTGTTTAATTATAAAACTATGAATTAATACTTAGTTGTAGCTAAAGATTCTTGTTGTTTAAAGAGAGAACACCAAGTACAAACTCCAAGAAAAAAAAGGAACACTTTTAGTCACTCTAGAAATATTCATTACAACTTGGTATGGATCTTAACGACTTGCTACAGAATTTATATCAATATTAACAACTTACAATGAGTAATATGATTTTGTTGGATTTCAATTAATTAACTTAATTAGGATATTTTATTAATACATATTTTTTTTCAATTGATCCTGATTTTTTTTTCAGAATTAAATAGAGAATAGCATAAGTAGCCTTTGTTTCGAATTTCGTTCAAATCCATTAGTTTAGGAGGTATTTGAAAAATATATGAAAAGAGAATAATTTACCAGATTTCTTCTAAAGTATTCATAATATTTTCTTTTTTATTAAACTTGTAAGGAGAATTAATAGTTAAAACTTATGAAGCAATATATATATATATATATATATATATATATATATATATATATATATATATATATATATATATTCAGCTGCTATAAATTCACCTATTTGCGATCTTAATTTCAAAGCTGAATGTGTATCTTGAGCTATTTTATATGAATGACATGAAACTTTGCATTTAATGGCTTCATTGTGTGGAATCCAAATGAGTATAAATTTATTTTATAATTCACTTTTCTCTTAACTGTATTTAATAAATTTACATTTTTCATAAACTTTTCATTTTTTAAGAATTGAGAAAAAAATAATCTATCATTTTGGAGGAAAAATGTTTGAAAAGAATTGAGTAAAAAAATTTATCTTTAGATATTTTTAAGCCAATTCCTTTAATTTTAGAGAGCCTATTTTAAGCCCCTCTAACTCAAAAACTTAGAAACAGAACCGTATGAAATTTAAAATTAAGGCTAATAATAAACTAAAAAATCAGATGCACGAAAAAAAGAAATTTTAGAATGGGGAAAAAAATTGAAAGTATAAATTAAAATTAAATTAATTAATCATTAATAAATTAACAGCATAATATATTTTTTCAGCCATTAACATTGCTGTTTATCTTTTCCAGCCATAATGTTCAATTACACATAAATAATTTACTAATAAAAAGCTACATTCGTAACGCACTTCTCTATTTCTTTAAAAAAAGGAATTAATCCTTTACGTGCTTTGCCCCCCATCTCTGACTAACATTTTTTTTTCAAAATAAGCTTATTAAAAGTTGTTTTTATTTACATAAAAACTCCATGTGAAGGATTTTTAAAAATGACTCTGAATGAATACATAAAATTACGCATCAAGTTGTATAGGATCAATAATCAACATCACATCAATGTCTTATTACATCAAATTCTAATTATGAAGCATCAAATCGAATTATATTCAGTTAAATTCGAACTTTATTTTTTATAATAACCTCATTCACTATCAAAAGAACTCAATTTAAGAAACTCTAAAGCTTAAAATGCAAAGAAAAATGTAAAAAGGCTTGTGATGTTCCATTAAGGTATCCAAACACGTTGAAATGACCAAATTCGGTCAAAACACATATTTTATTATTATTATTATTTTTATTATTTTATTCAATAGAGCTATCTTTCGTCCTTACAAAACATACTTTATTTTGTTTGTACGTTACCTAGAGGCCAAGTTACAATAAATTTTATAAAATGATAAAAACCGTAAGTGGGTCTTTAATCTGCCAGAAGCGTATATTTAAAATGTTCAAAATCTATCATTGCAAGTCTGATAACTTAAAGTATTACAAACCTATTTTTATGAAACTTTTTAAGCCTGATACATATATTATTTTTTAGAGAATGTACTAAAATATTTATTATTATGTAATTATTTTTTGAATTACGGCCTGTTATTTAAATAATGGTCTCATAATGAATGTCATACTTTTTGTAATACTCACTGGATCAGCTCTAAAAGTTTTAAATTTTAATAAAACATTAAAATTTTAGTATATTATCTAGATAAATACAGCTAATTTGTTTCAGTAGTACTTTTATTGATATAAGTTTATTACTTTTTTGTCTAATTGTTTTGAAGTTTTTAAAAATATTGCTAGAAATTCACTTATAACTGTGATTTTTGTAAAATTTAGATAATTTTAAAAATATTGTTAGAGCTAAATATTAGTAGTTATTGATATTGATTTATAAAAAAAGAAGTTATAATATTTTAGTATGCTATTTTTTTAAAAAGTGTGTTCGGATACCTTAAAGCATAGTCCAGAATAACTTATATCATAAACCCTGAATACATGAAAAAAACTTTTTCGTGATATTTTGCTGCGCTGCCCGTAAATACAAGCTTAAACCGGAATGAAATTTTGCTTCCGGTGAACAGAAAACTTCATCAATCATTAAAAATGACCGATTACTGTTTAAATATTCAAAAATTGCGACTGAATGAGCGTACACGAATCAATCTTTTCCAAAGGCACAAAAATTATGCACTTAATGGTCTTGACATTACCTAAAGTGTTCAAGCGTGACATCGAAATTAATTTAGCCCTGTCACGTATCAGTAGTTTCTCTCCTCTCCTGTCCAGAGTTTTCTGGATATCCGGCGTGAAGGAATTTAACGTTTACACAAAAATCCATCAGTTCATTTACTGTATGGAGTTTAAGGGAATTGAAGGAATGAAAGTACTCCAAGGAACTCAAAACTACTCACGCATTTGCTGATATCCAACATAATGCGAAAAAAGTACCAGAAATGAACCTGGAATTCTAAATAGATTCGATTTATGGATTACAGCTTTTCGTGTTCGAATAATCTGAATAGATAACACCATGATGCCGGTGAGTAAAATAAGATAGACAATTCAAAAGTGTTACGGAGGAGATTTTTCGAAATAAATTATATTTTTAAAAACTAAAAAACACACTTTTATCGTTTTTTAATCAAACTAAAAAGTAAAAAAATAATTCTTAATATAAGAATAAAATGATTTACGAGAAAATTAATGTCATTGGGATAAAAGCGGGGGCTCTCTCTATATAAATTGTTGTAATTTCTTAATTTCTTACTGGTTCTATTCCGAAATGTTAAGTTAGTGTAAAAATTAGTGTACAAAGCACCCCCCGCTCTTACCACAATGTCATTAATTTTCTCGTAAATCATTTTATTCTTATATTAAGAATTATTTTTTTACTTATTAGTTCGATTAAAAAACCATAAAAGCATGTTTTTTAGTTTTTTTAAACTATAATTTATTTTTCAATTTTTTAGTTCGATCAACAGTAAAAGCATGTATTTTTAGTTCTTTTAACTATCATTTATTCATACACATTTTTTTTTTAATTTTTGGATCGCGACCGAAAAAGTTTGCCCATTACTGAGTTAGAACAAATTATTTATTTTCACATGCACGAGTCTTTTTTTTTTATTTCTGTTTTCAGAAAGACAGGACAATTGTTTATATTATGATAAGAAATTGCTGACGCAAAAAAAAAAAAAAAAAAAAAAAAACGTTTTCGCTCTTGGGGTTCCTCTTAATCTTTTAGTTGCCAGATCTAGAAATTGGATCCAGAATTAGTCGCCAAATCTGGATTATCCCGTCTCCTGAATATCCTGTAGGACATTGGAGCAAAATTATGAAATTATTGTATTGTCATCAGTCCTTGACAAGTGTGCAAAATTTCGAATTAATCTGACCTTTTAAAGTGGGTAAAAAATCGAGTTCAAGTATTCCGTTACAAACAAGCGAAACTTATAAAAGCGTGTTAAAAAGCAACATTGTGTGTGTGCGTGCGTGTGTGTGTGTGTGTGTGCGTGTGTGCGTGCGTGCGTGCGTGCGTGCGCGTGTGCGTGTGCGTGCGTGTGCGTGTGCGTGCGTGCGTGCGTGCGTGCGTGTGCGCGCGTGTGTGTGTGTGTTATGTAACATTTCTTTTCCTTTTTTGATCATATCCAGTCTTTCTGTGTGGATTAGAGATCTTCAACCTGGTATCCAATAAACCGCAATGGCCCCTGTTTCCTTAACACCTTAACTGCCACCGGCGTATGTATTCGTCTCTCTCAACCTGTGCGTTAATTGCCCTAAACGTATATATACACCTTTCCGAAATACGACTCTTTTCTTTGAGCTGCTATCAGTAGAACTATTCAGAAGGCTTTGGAATGCAATAAAATGACCATGACAGTGTGTTTGCGAAGGATTTGTATATATCAGAGAAAAATTCGGTTGTTTCTGCCGTTTCTCCCCCAAAAAATGCACTGTATACTTGTGCCTATGTAAAAAACGGTGGTTTCGGGGAGAGAATCGCGTAACTTTTAATCAGCAGTTAAGGGGTTAATCAAAGCAACAAAATTTTAGTAAAATTATAATTTTTATTAATATTTAAATTATTATATAAATAACTTTTTTTTTAAATAAAACTTTAAAAGTCACGAAAATGTTAAAGAAACTAAAAGATTTTAATCCAAAAAGTATAGATAATTTAATTCCTTTTGGAAAATTTGATATTTTTACCTCAAAGCAAAAGGCTTCTGGACACGTGTCTATGATGACATTTTCTGACACTAAAGCAAAATTTTGAAGGACTATTATTAAATCTAATATATATTATAAATGTGAAAGTTTGTGAGGATGTTTGTGGGTCTTTCACGCAAAAACAACTGAATGGATTTTAATGAAACTTTACAGTAATATAGCTTAAACATCAGAATAACGCATAGGCTATAATTTTATAGCATAGGCTATAATTTATAAAAATTTGTAAAAAGTGTCCAAAATATAACGATATTTGTCAAGTAATTAGGAAAATATTCTGGCATCTACAAGCAAATCTGGCTTGCGCTGCAAAAAAGCCCACCACAGCATATATCTAGCTTATGTTTGTGAAAAACTTTTTTTTTGTTTTGGCTACGCAAGGGGCTCGCTTCTAATTAATTCCTGTGATCAGAATAATGCCTATTTTTTTTATTTCAGAATAAAACTAAGTTTTGAAGGGAGAGGTTGTTATAAATCTCTCTCTTTATTTTAATGTTTTTTTATAATTTTATTATGCACATTTGGTAGTAAGAAATTGATCTTTTTTCAAAATAAATGCTTTTATTGGTTCTGATACTTAAAGTAAATAAACTTTCTCTTTCACACTGCATCATTTGGACAAATTTTCAAAATTTGTTGTGGTTAGTAGTTAATTATAACGCTATAATTTTAATTGAATAGGCAGATATTGCGTTTTTAAGTATAAAAATAATTATAACTACTGTACTGTATTTTTTGGAGTGTGTGAGTGAGTGAATATTAACATCGCACTGTTCAGCTACACGAAGGCCTTTGGCAGCGTATCGCGTAATTTTGAACCATGGTCAAGTGATGTGTACGACACCTGAGCTGGCACCCCCTCTCCTAACTATCACACCACACCAACTTAGAGAAGGAATATTCTACTAATACTTAGCAGGAATATTCTTTGAAATCCACTCTTCCAAGATATATGGCAGCACGGGTTCTATGATGAGTATTTTAGCTGGGAAGGCGAATAGTTTTGTAGCAAAAATTGCGTTTTCAGCGGATTGTAAAGATTATCATTTTTTTCCCGAAAAAATAGTTAATGTCAAAATTTAAGTGTCTTATGTTTTTGTATGTTAATGAAGACCTTAGAAAACGATTTGACTATTTATTTTAAGTGAACGGTGTATAGAATCAATTTTACAGTGGAATATCTTTAATTAATTTATTAGCTCTAACGGATTAAATTTCCCAAAGGGGAATATTTTGTTTATGTACATCCCTTAATTTGTAAATGTAGTGATCCAAAAAAAATATTGCATGAAAAAAACTGCAGTAAATCATAATGCGGTTGGATAAAGTATTAAAGTGCATTTCTCCCCTACACGGCGGGTCTTACAAAGCTCTAATAAAGCTCGAGCTACGAAAGTAGCTAGGCATTTGCCAACTTGATTCTGTCGTTAACATTTCGCCATGTTTTTCATTGAATCGCCATTATAATTTAAGGAACGGCGTTGCTTGCGAATATTACAATTTTAAAATAAAATAAATACAACAGAAAGTAATATTAATGTATTACACTTTCAGATATAAATTATTTACACTACTTTAAGCGTTCATTACGCAAAACTTTTAACAATGTGTTACTTTTGCTGAGCAGAGATCAGCCTAAGGAGGTATTTTCAAAAATCGACCCTCAAGAGTGTTACGAGGAATTATAAATAAAAAAATCCTTTTTATCAGCTATATTAGATCTACATACTTAAAATTTAACAAAGGTGGGTTTTTTTCTTTCTTTTTTTTGTTTAGCTGAGATATGTAAAAAGCTTTTTTGTTTAATTTGCAATTCACATAAAATTAACTCATTAAAACTCTTCTTTTTCCTTCAATCTGTGTTGTTTAATTTTTCAGTTAACCCGTGCGAAGAACAGGTATACTAGCTAGTAGATAATAATTTGAATATACAGTGATGTCAAAACAAAGTAAAATTGTCAGTTCTAATAAGAGAATAACAATGATTTTAAGTCTCAGTAATTTACAAAGCCTTTTGTAAAGTAATTTTCAATTTTTATAAAATATTAGAAAGAAACTTTAATATTAAATGTAATACTTTTCTTTAATTGTCTTTATACAAAGTATCTTCATATAAAGTTATATACATATAACGTGTTATACTTTGATGTTATTATAAGATATGTTCTTCTATGGCTGGGTGGAGTTTCCTGAAAACACCATAAAGTTCTGATGGTCCTGCGAGTCTGCTGTAGATTGTTTATGTATATTCACATTGAAGCTAAGATTTCTTTAGTATTATAAATGAATATTCTTCGACGGGGACTGAGAATTATTTATTCATTAATTTAATATCAAATACCTGGCTCTACCTTACTGTAAAAAAAAATTCATTTAATTGATAAGAATATATATTTTTAGTATTCAATAGCAGTTCTATACATACATTTAGAATAGATATTTTATTCATTTTTGAATTTAAACATTTATCATTTACATATATAATATATATAATAAAGGTTTAAAAAATGAAGATTATGTTAGGAAATAGAAATCGCGGTGAAATACACACACACACACTCAAGAAAATACTCATAAGCATACATTTTATTTATATAATACGAAATTAAAAGATTCAAAAAAATTCCTGTCTTTTGTAAATTTGTACCAATTTTTTTGACATTTGAACAATATTTTTAATGTATGTTAGCATTTAAAAAAATTAAGGGCTATTTTTAAGGTTTTGGATGACTTTTTGGAAATTTAAATTTTACGCATAACATATAGATTAGTTTAACCATTACATAAAATTAATAAATTCGTGTTTTAGGTTCATTACTATATCGAAACCCAACAACATCTAACGTTCGACGGGATTTATTTTTGTTTCATGGAATATATTATCAAAAACAAGTCAAATACATATATATTTTTATGTAATCGATCGCCAAGTTTTAAACTTCGCACATGATTCTGAAAATTCCCGATCCACGGCTAAGGCTTATTGGACGCCATCTGGAGGCAAAAAAGGATAACATCAAGTTTTAACAATTCTATTCGTATACCTGAGTTATCAATTAAAATCACTTTTATTGAGTTTTTAATCGGAGAAATAAGTTTATTATTTTCATGGAAATTGAAATAATAAGATTTAAACTATTAATTAATTCGAACGTTGTTCGTCACAGCTGTTTTGAAGTTTTATTTCTGAAATGGTCCTTATTTTAATTCGGTTTCATCTAATCCAAAATATTGTTACTTCCTCTTAAACTGCTAGAGATTTTCATATTACAAGAGAGCAAAATGAAATACTCAATTATGTGGATTGCAAGGTATATCTTATTCTGTTTATATACTTTGAATTTAATCACTGGGATAGCTAGCTATGGGGGGGGCCTCTATCAAAATTTCTTCGGGGCCCTTTTTTTATGCGAGCCCTGTTAGTGGTTTGTATTTACACATTTTGGGGACCCTGTAGCTTGGGGGCCGCGTATCATTGATACGGTTAATACGGCGGCAGTTACGCCCCTGAATTTAATTCTGAAATCATCCAAAAAATAATTATCACTAGCTACCCAAAAATTTTAACAATTTTCATAGAAAACTGCTGAAATTTTTTCGAAAATAACTTATTTTTTATTTGTTTTTCCTATATTCATTGTTTCGTCTTTATAAAAACGAAAAAAAATCTTTACGACAATCTTGTATACATCTTGAACAATATTTCATATGAAAAATTTATGTAATAATTTTTATTAATCAAACAAAGGTGGTATCACGTTTCAAGGTGCGAGAATTTACAATAATTTACATTTATAAATAAATGATTTCTTCTTTTATCTTTATTAGTTTCATTTTGCCATTTCAAAGTTTAATTAATTGATTAGCTTCCTTTTCTCTTTCTTAAGGAAATAATTTTATTTTGTAATTGTAAAATTTATATATATATATATATATATATATATATATAATATTTTAAAGCTAATATTTTTTAAATCTTAAAAAAATTTTAATCACTGTATTGAACATGGATACCTTGCTAACTTTCTTTGTAATTATATTTTTAATGGTTTTTTATGATACAATTTGTATTACTGTAATTATTTACTGTTATTATGTTTTGTAATGTGCTTTTTAAATTTAGACAATATCTAATTTATCCTACAATTATTAAATAGATGGCGCCACATGCTTTTTTTAAAAAAAAATTTATTACATATTTTTTTGAGTTTCTTTTATATTTTACGCTAATTTTATATGATTTTTATTTTTATGATTTTTTAAAAGTATATATATATATATATATATTTCTTATTATTGTATATCGTATCGCACTTTATCGTTTCTTATATCGTATCGCAATTAACTTTATGCGGTTCTGCTCTCCCTAATTGGCGGGAACACGCTACTGCACTCTTGGCCATCACTTTAACTCCGATTTAGTAGGTTATGTTTATGTTCCTATGTTATTTAGTTTAATGATTTTTTAATATTTAAATTCTACGTATATAACTCTTTCCTTTCCTCTTGGTACATATTATGACAAATTACAGGGGTGAAGGTTGGCGCCGCAAAACTTGCTTAAACCTGCAATCCTGGTTCCTAAGGCCAGGAATTTGTCTTTATACTATGTGCCTCCTTACTACTTTTAGTTATCTTAGGTATATAACTATATGTTTATTTTTATATTTTTGTTTATGTATTTGTGTATATGTATATATGTGTGTATGTATATGTATATGATTATATATTGAAAAAATTCTTTTATATTAGATTATATATATATATATATAAATTATTCATTTGAAGCTTTTAGAATTAATTTTACACCATTTTATTCATGTTTATTTAAACTTCCGTAAAAATTAATTTACATTTTTTTACTTAATTTTTGTACGACAAAGAATTTTATTCTTGAATTACATTACAGATTGGTAAGATAAATAAATTTTTTCTATCTTAAATAAAAACTTTTGAATGAAAAATATTCTATAAGAAGTTAAACATGATTTTCCTCCATAGCGTTGTGGGAACGGTATATTATCCATATAAGGTATTCGACTACGCTCGGAACCGTGATTTTAAAAAAGCGCATAAATGGTTAATTTTCGTGATATTTAGTGTCACTTAGGTTAGAATAGATGTATAAAATTGTTTTAAGGACATTATGACAAAAAAAAAATTTAAATACAATATTTTGGCAAAAAATTAACTTTGAATAACCTTTTTCAAAATGTTCTCCTTTTATAAAAACTGCTTAAAACTGCTTAATAATAATATTTTGCTTATATAAAGTAAAGACTTCTCCGGAGAGTCTGAACTAGGATTTTTGAAAAATTCACATTATTTTCAGAGTTACCACAAATTGAAATAATTATTGGCGTTTTTTTCTTAAAATTTCTCCCCTCTGTTGTAGTAAAACATGGATAAATCCACTTCTAAGTTATATATTTCAAAAATTCTAGTTCAGCCTCTGTACAGATGTCTGAGATATATACAGGCAAAATATTATTATAATAGAAGCATTTTTCATAGGAGAATGTTTTGAAAATTGGTCATTCTATTTTCAGTCTTTGTCAAAATATTGTACTCAAATAATTTTTTAATGTAATAACATTCTTAAAACAATTTTATATACGTTTTCTAATCTAAAAGACACTAAATATCATAAATATTATCCATCTATAAGCTTTTGCAAAATCACGTTTCCGAACGAAGTCGGATACCTTAAAAGTTCTAACAAAAGGAGTGTAGATGTCACAAAAGTTTAAAACTTACAAAGAACAGAAAAGCATCAAAACCACTTCAACGAATGAATAAACTTATTTAATAAGTCTGTTCAATCCTGCAATATTTATAATTTTAAATATTGATAACTTCATTCAAAAGTCCTGTAGTTTATTAAGCGAAAACATAATAACTTAAGATTACATTAACAATCCGTGTCTTGGAATCTAAAATTCAAAGCCAGGTGCGTATTCATCGCAACAAAGATTTTTGCGAATTATAATAATACAAATAATAGATTCAAAATCGTTCTTAATCCATAAGTAGAAAATTGCAGTCTCCGGATAAATTAATCGACGTTGCCATCATTAAAAGGAAGTGAAGACCAATTACACACAGCTCCCTGTAGATAAAATAATGCGCTCTTCATGTCTTAATGGGTTTGCAAAGTATACTAGAAATCTCTGGTTAACTCTCACTGGGTCTTAATGGCCCGGATGAAATTTTCTCTAAGTTTGTGAAGCAGTTTATCTGGATTAAATAAACGGGAGAAAGTTTATAGAATCTTCCTGAAAGCTATCGTTTCTCTTAAATAATGCTCGTGACTTTGAAAGTTTAAAACTAGAATCAAAGAAGCAGAATATGCGGGAAATATATCAATTAAATTATATATATATATATATATATATATATATATATATATATATATATATATATATATATATATATATATGCAGAAAATAACTTTATTATTATATTAATTTTCTTATGAGGATTTTAAAATAATGCCATTTAAATTAAATGACATTTTGATTGATATTTTAAAATTTTTATACTAGAAATTTAGTTATTAAGGTAACTGTGACTACGTTTGGAACAGTGATTTTGAAAATGAGTATAAAGGAATAATTCTTTTGATATTTAGTGTCAGTTGAATTGTAACATGCATATGAAACTGTGTTAAGAGTATTATTACAATAAAATGTTATTTAAGTGCTTTTTTTGCAAAAAATGAAGAAAGAATGACATTTTCAAAACACTTTCCTTTTATGAAAAATCCTACAAATAATAATAATACTTTGTACTACTATAATAATAATAATACTTTGCCTGTATATAACTAGGACTTCTATGCATATCTTGAACTGCGATTTTTGAAAACTTCAGAGTGTTTTTAAAACTACGATAAACTTAAACAGTTGTAGTTTGCTAACATTTCTCTACTCTGGTATATTACAGTATGAATATATAAATCCACTCTTAAATTATTTATTTCAAAAATCCTTCTTCAGGCTCTGTTCAGAAGTCTTACCAATATAAAGGCAAAACATTATTGCTTTTGAAGCATTTTCCATAAAAGGAGAAGGTTTTGAATATACGTCAATTTGTTCTTCAACTTTTGCCGAAAAATTGCAATTATATCTATTTTTTTTTACTGCAATAACATTTTTTTAAAAAAAGTTATGCGTGTATTCTAATTCAAGGACTCTAAATATCAAAGAATTATTCATTTATACGCTTTTTCAAAATCCTGGTTTCGAGCGTAATCAGGTAGCCGTGGTAACCTTATGGTCAAGGCAACGGATTCATGATCGGTGTGTCATGAGTTCGAGCCTGGTAGCGACATACGTTAAATCTGTCGATGGCTCAAACGCGTCCTCCCATTGGGGCGGTAGTTAGGAGGGGGTGCCAGCTCAGGTGTCGTCCTCGTCACTTGACCATGGTTCAAAACTACGAGGTCCGTCACCAAAAGCCTTAGAGTAGCTGAACAGTGCGACGTTAATATTCACTCATTCGAAGGTCATCAGCCTACAGAAAAAAAATTTTAAATAAAAAACATCATACATAGACTATCAAAATTTTGTTAGAAAAGCAGTTTGCAAAATTTCTGGCTGACTTAGACAAAATTTAATACAAAAGCGGGAATCAGAGCCTTATCACTTGACCATGATTCAAATTTATATGAGACCCAATGCCAATAGCCCTAGTGTTTTGCTACATAAGTAAAACAGTCAGTCAGTTATATTTCAAACTCTGCACAAAGCGATAAATTTTAATACATATTAAGATAATGTATATTAATCATTTCCTTTCATTTTTAATTTTTAGTTATTCCCTTCTTTTTTAATTTCGAGAACATTCTTGAATAAATGGTAAGACTTTTTTTTTTACAGAATTTTGATTATTATTATTATTATTATTTTCTGGTCATTTATAGAATTTTGTAAATACTTTTATCCAATCATGAAGATCAGAATGAACTGAAATACTTTTTTTTCTCAGCAATAGCAGCATTCAGAATATTCACTAAAATATTTTGATGTATTGCAATATTGAAATAAATTGATAATTTAAAAGGAGATTTTGTTATTATATATTAACAACACACACAAATTAACTAATATCTAATATATTTTAGAAATCCTTTTTTTTCTCTAGTTCCTTAGGCATTTAAGTCATCATTATATGGGCCCTGATAACAAACATTCTATAGTTCCTCAGCTTTATTCCTTGTTATTCTTCCTAAAAGAAATTTTTTCTGAAAATTGTTGAATAAGTGTTGTTTTTCTGAAAGTTGTTTTTTAAGTGTAAGAACTCAAATGTCATAATTAATGCAAATGAAAACTAATCTGATTCAGAAAATACAAATAAAAGCTGAAGACTAGCACTAAAAGTCAGTTGATATATAAAATTTACAATTTCATACAATTAGAAAAAGATCACGGGAATTAAATACAAATAGTTTATTTTTACTAACAAAGAAGATTTGAACCTCGAATATAGCTGTAAAAAAAGTCAGGATTTAGCATTTATGTATTAAAATATTATTGAGAAGGATTATGATTTCCCCTAATACTAATACACACACACACACACATAAAGAAAAATATTGATATAGCATGTTCATATTTTAAGCAAGTACACACACTCAAAATGAAAATGAAATATTAAGAATATATTTTCACTGCATGACTTTATGTTGCTGTTTGTCTATTACAGCAAAACAACCTTATGAAACTTTTTTTAAAGAAAAAAATAATATATTCCCCCCTCAGTGTTAAGGTTTTATTTTTTTGAGAAAACTTCAGATATCTTTCAGTAATCAACAGTCTACACAAATTACTGATTCACGATATTTTTTGAAAACGGTCATTAACATAACTTTCTTCTGGATGATTAAGTCACTTTTATCATATGCACTTTAGTGAGAAAAAGCACATCTTCAGTCATTTTGTTTCCTGTCACACATACCGTTCCTAATTTTGTTTGATTTAAATGACAAAGCCATTTATATCAAACACGAAGACTTAATCAGTTTATAAATACTTTTCAGCACAAATATTGCTTAATTCAACGCTTCCACACTTCAGTGGAATATTCGAACTGTCAGCAAAAGCAAAACCATAAGAAAAATCTATAATGAAACGTCACTTCTCGAAAAATAACTTCAATTTAAAACTGTCAAGACGCGTAAAACTTAACACTCTATTTCTTCATGAAAGAATAAAGTTTGTAGCAGACGAATTTATTTCAGTTTAGAAGGGGTAAGTCAATATATCCAGTAACTATTTTATAGGAAACATTTTATTTATATATAAGCTGGGTTTATAACAATAATAATCACATTATTCTGTACTTATCACGTATAATTATGTTGGAAAATAAACTAAGCTATCATTATTCATTTTTCTTCCAAGTAAATGTTTCGTTCTCGGCTTCTTTATTTTAATTTTAATTGTAATTATAATACATTATTATATATTCAGTATACAATTGAGGGAAAAAATTTTAAAATGTTATTTTAAACATTCTAAATTTTAGTAGCTTTATATAACTTAAGTTAGCTTGGTAAGGTACGTTAATGAAAATAAGAAAAAATACACACTGCTTGTAAAAAAAGATTCTATGCATAGCTTCAATAAGAAACAACATTTTACAATGAGCTTTTTTTTTATCTCCCAAAAATTGCGCCATATTAAGAAATCACAAACTTTTCTGAATATCACTTCATTTTTTCCCCTCAATTCCAAAGTTGAGCATACATTACGATTTAATACAAACTTTTGCAATTAAAACAATAACATTTCCATTTAAAGTAACATTTGTAACTTATTGTATTGTTAAACATAGAAACTTGTATCACGTATTATCTTCCAAACAAATTACCTTAAAAATGCTCAAGAAATAAAAATAATAAAACAAATTTTACTGTATTTTTTATTCATCATAAATATCTATTAAATGTTTTAAAATCCCTTTTCTACCGGACAGCATAGAAAGTATATATACCAATTAAGAGAGGACAAATTGTTTGTAACCTTAATTTTCTATAAACACTTATAATTAAAAAAAACCCAACTGGATACGACTTACGTTCCTCAAAGGTGAAACAGCAACATCATGAAGCATGTAAGCAAAGTAGCCATGTGAAAATAATAGGAATCGTAGAGGTAACCCTCATATGCAAATTATGAAGGAAAGAAACAAAAATATTCACTAGAAAACTATTTAATCATTATTTACTGCGGACCCTGCAGGAAGTTATACATGCCTCTAAACTAATGCCGGTGTATCCATTCGGTGTTAGGGGAGGACACCCAGGGGCCCAGAAAAGCTGGACTTAATCATATTTTATGGTTATAAATTTGGATCTGTCCGTGTCAAGGGGACCTGTAGCTCTTCTGCGCCCAGGGCCCGAAAGGAGCTTAAATCGGCACTGCTCTAAACAGCAATGCATTGAAAAATATATACAGTCGAACCTGTTTTTCTGCGGTCTTTTCTTATGTGATTTTATTTTTGTGCAATTTTTTATGTGCGATATTTTTTTTATGCGGTGTATGAATTTCAATGGCTTTGGTGCCACAGTAATGTTTTCTATCTATTTACCAGTGGTGTAACGGAGAATGTTAGGACCCCCCGAAAGTCTGGTTTTGCTTTTAATATTTTATAAATTGGGTAAATACGTATTTAGCGTAAGTCAGGCCTTGAGCCCCTAGAGTCCTGCGCCCCCCGTGATGCGGGGGTGTACATTACGCCACTGAAATGTAGACTCTTCAAGACGCTATGTACATTTGTTGTAAACAGTTTCCCGACAATGCGCATTCAGTTGCTTTCTCTCGACGTTCCAACAGCCCGCGCTTGATTGAAGACGAAACTTTCAATGACAGTGACATTATCAATAATTTGATAAATTATGAAGACGGACAAGAAGCCAGATTCTTTGAGAGTGGATAAAAATATGCAGGGATCCAGCTTTCCAACAAATTGGAAAAGCATTTTCTTAAAATATATACCAGTTAAGAAAGGAGTATAAAGTTCAAAAAAGGGGCTTCAATCATGTATAGCTGGTTATCGTGGCATTTACAAGCGACTGACCACCCGTCCTTCGTCACAAAAACTTATCGCTTACTTTATGTTGCCAAAAAATAAATCAATTGAAATTGCACCTTCAAGTGACGAAAGCGATTTTGAACTTATTTATTGCAGGACTTTGGATTACGATGATTAGCGATGAATTATACAGTATGTATGTGCATTTTAAAGACTTATCCGTATATACAATGAAAAACTATATATTTTTAAAATGTTTCCATGCGTAATATTTAATTATTCATTTTGTTATGGAAGTACTCTTACATAAATTTCGTAAATAATTGGCATAATTTTTTAATGCGACTTTTTTTATGCGGTCCCTATCCACTACATAAAAAAAGTTTTTTATAGTATTTCCACCAATTAGTTTGTTATATGTAAGAATTTATGAAATTTTCGAATATTTTTTTGTGTGTGTGTGTGCGATTTTTTTATGCAGTCCCTATCTACCGCACAAAAACGGGTTCAACTGTACTACTTTTCAAATTGAGCTAGATACGCAAGCTTCTCTCTTCGAAAAAAATCCAAGTTTATTCTATTTAAAAACCAACGTTTACACTCATGCCGCTGCAACAGTGTTTTTGCTTTAAGGTATCTCTGAGGTTTTAATTCATTTGTTAGAAAATGATCAGTTATTCTTTAATAACCTCTAAGTCTAAGGTCTGCGTTTACTATGAGATACATTGTTCTGTTGCGTTCATCTGTTTAGCAAGAAGGGTTTTCTTTCGTCAAGAATTTCGATGAATGCTCTCCCTGACTACTTTGACTAGATCTGGTGCTCTCAACGAGCGCGGAAAACCGTTTCTAGTACGGTTTGGAATGATGTTAGTCTCAGAAAATCTTTTAATTTGGTCGAAAAATGAATAACATTTTTACGTCAAAAATTTACGACGGGTTCTTTTTTTTTATGGAAAGAAATATCTGCTGCACGCTTCTGTCCAGAGTTAAAGCTTTAACTGTGATTTAGAGCAAAATGTGTGCACATATTAAAATACTTCTAATTTAGTTAGAGTAAGAACAATTAAACTATGTCATAGAAGCAGGAGTCATAGTTTATTTTCCAAGTGCAATTGAAAAAACAATTTTTTACTTATTTTCGACCCACTCCATAATTAAAATCAGGATTCATCAGTACTCGATGTCATTCGTTAGTCCAGAGCAAGGTCATTAGGGCGTCCAACCCAAATGACCTTGTGGGCCACTTCGGAAAAACATTATGATCTCGTGGGCAACACAAAAAAAATATGTACCTTTATATCAGATTTGGAAACAAAAAAACATTTATTGGAGTGAAAATTGAAAACAGAATGAATTATTATTATTGTTTTCATTATTTTTCATGCACACAGACATAGATAAAAAAATGTTTATATAATATAATAATGCAATGATCAAATAATGTTTAAAATATTACATTTTTTTTTTTATCTTTTCTTGAACATTACGGTGTTCCTATTGAATTGATCTCTTTTACTCACATTGTTGAAATTTGATAGTGCTGTCATTCGCAAACGATTAAGTACACATTGCCCTTTATCTTAACCGTCCTGATTATTTTTTTAAACTTTAAAAAACATCTCTGACTGCCTCTTGCTTTTTGGGCTCTCCAAACAGAAAAGGAGGAAGAGAAACAAAAGTCGCACACCCAGAGAATCATGTACCATCCTTAGTAAAGGATATGCATAATGCAATTCGAAATTTTTTTAAAAAAGTAATTTACTATAAGTTAAATCAAATGTAACTGTTTGATAAAATATAAATCTATTTTAATCTAAAGGACATTTCTATTATCAAAAAGGATTTATTTTAAAACAAGAACATGTAAATACATTTTAGATATATATATAAATTTCCGCTCAAATAAATTTCAAAATGAATAAACTTTAAAAATCTGATATTTAAATTTTTTTTAAATGGTACTTAAGTTGTGGTGGGCCGCAACTTAAGTACTGACGGGCCACATGCAGCCCGCGTGTTGGACACCCCTGATCCAGAGGATATATTTTGACACCAAGTCAGGCATGGAATCTTGTGCTGAGAATTTAAAGGAACTCCAGCGATTGTGTCTTACGAAAAGCCGTCTCGTATACAATCTGTTGCGGATGAGTTGATTGCTGACTGATGTATCCTGTGATGATGGCAGGTGCTTTGAAAATGATGTGCCTTATTAAACGAGCTCGGTAAACTATTAGATTGTAACTATGAAATGTTCGATTTCCACCAGTATGTTTTTGAGATTTTTTCCTAATAAAACTCTTTTTGATATATTCATAAATTACATATATTTTAAAGCTAAGGTTTTGCTCCATCTCTTTGTGTCTTACGAAAAGCCGTCTCGTATACAATCTGTTGCGGATGAGTTGATTGCTGACTGATGCATCCTGTGATGATGGCAGGTGCTTTGAAAATGATGTACCTTATCAAACGAGCTCAGTAAACTATTAGATTGTAACTATGAAATGTTCGATTTCCACCAGTATGTTTTTGAGATTTTTTCCTAATAAAACTTTTTGATATATTCATAAATTACATAACATTTTAAAGCTAAGGTTTTGCTCCATCTCTTTGATATCTTTTAATTAAAAATATTGTAATTTTTCTATAATTTTATATATTTAATCATAAACTGAATTCTAGAGATTTTAGAGTATTATTTTTGTATGAGCGGAAGAGTGATCATAATACTGCAGTAGATGCCCGAAACACCAATGCCGCATTTGGAGATAACTTAGTAAACGAGCTTACCATTCGACGTTGGTACGTAAAGTTCGAATCAGGTGACGAAAGTCTTACAAATGAAGACGAGGGCAGGCCGGAGGTAGTTTTGGACAACGAAGTTCTGCGAGCGATAGTTGAACAAAATCCTGGCTATACTGTTAGAGACTACGCAGATGAACTAGGCGTAACTTCTACAGCCGTTTCCCGTCACTTAAAAACAAATGGCAAAGTTAAAAAATGGATAAATAGGTTCTTCCTGAACTATAAATGAGAATCAAAAATAAAACGATTTGAAACATCTGCGCTTATTTTTCTCACCCGTTTCTCAAAAGAATTGTGATATGAGGCGAAAAATGGATTCTGTACGACAATTGGTGTCTGGACGCCGACAAAGCTCCACGACACTTCCCGAAACCAACACCCTCCATCAAATGAAGGTTATGGTGTCTGTTTGGTGGTCCTCAGCCGATTTGATCAATCGCAGCTTTCTCAAACCAGGCGAAACCATCACAGCAGATAATTATTGTAATGAAATTAACTTGCACATAAACAGACGGCATTGGCCAATAGGAAAGGCCCAAGTCTTCCACACGACAATGCTAGACCCCCATATTTCAATGATCACACGTCAAAAATTGCGCGCGTTGGGCTACGGAACTCTTTTCCACCTACCATATTCACCTGAACTCTCACCTACAGATTATCACTTTTTAAAACTTCTGGATAATTTCCTACTAGAGAAGTGCTTCCGAAATCCAAGGGATGCTAAGACCGCATTCAGTGTGTTTGTTGCCTCCAGAACTGCTGAGTTTTATAATATCGACATAAAAAAACTTGTTTCCCAATGACAAAAGCGTGTTAAAGCTAATGATTCTTATTTTGAACGCTTACGATTCTTGTTATATAAAAAGATATTTCAAGACGATAGCACACACACACAAAAATCAGATATTTCATGTGTTGTGACGCAGTATTTGACGAATCTTCTCTTCAGCGCTATCTGTTGTGTAATCGTGCACCATTGCCTTTGTGTCGTGGACGATCTTTCGTTCATTTTGCCACATGTCTCGCTGAATTGTACTTACCTATTCAATCCGGGATCAAATTCCTTAGATGGGAATGGATTTTTTTTCTTTTTTCTCAATCTTTAAACCTTATTATTATTTTTTTTTCTCACATAATATATTGCAGCTTCTTGGTTTAACTCTTAGTCAACATCTTACTTTAAGGTTAATTTTTTGTTTTTGTTTTTTTTTTTCTCCTTTAGCAAAAATGATATCTTCAATAAAATTCAAAAATTTCTCTTCCCCTCCCCTTTTTTTCTTTATTTATTTGTTTATTTTACCCAGCTGCACTCTTCCTTTTTGTTTCTTTAAAATATAAATGGAGGAGGTCTCGAAAAAAAATAATCTTCTTTCCGGTGCTTTTTTTTTAAACTGAAGAAACAATTAAGGGGTAAAAATATCAACAGGAAGTAAGAATATGAATATGATTCTGATGATTGAAACTATGATTAAAAAAACATTTTATTTTATTTTTATTTCCTGTCTTTCTTTCTTTCTTTTTTTTTTTTTGGTCTGTTTGGCGCATTTGTATTGGATAATTTTATTATAATTTTTTTTTTGAATTCGTAAGAAAGTTCGAATATATATGTATATTCTTTCTTCCATTTCTTATACTCCTTATGTTATTATTATTTTTATTACATTTGCTTTGTATATTTGTATTACGTTCACGCACATGTATATAGTACAGTTACCTTTAAATTTGTATTTTATCATTTTACTGTCTTCTAATGTTTATAAAATGTAAACTTTGATTTTTTTTCAATAAAAACTGGATGTGGGAGTGGTTATTTCCCCAGGGATTGGTTTGTCGCTCAAAACCCTTTTCGGGAGAGCTCGGTTCCTTTAGGCATTCTTCGCATTCATCTAACACGAGGGGCAATTGCACGCACTGAGAAACTGAAGTCATACAGCTTTCGAATATGGTTTTGTTGTTCGGGTAATAGCTAATGATATGCAGCTCGCTGACATCTCCGAAACGTATCCTACACTATTTCAATAGTTTTGATACTACTATCCATCATTGATAGCATATACGGAGCGAAGCCAGCTGTTGACTTTTTAACCCAAAACTGGATATAATGTGACTAGAAGCACATGCAAATTTATTTACTTTCATGTAGCTAAGTGCATTTCTTCTGGGTGTTGCTATTTCACTTTTGAGGAGTGAATACGTAAGGGGATAAATCGCTTACATAAATGTTTATATAAAATCGCAAATGTAATTTTTATAGGTTTATTATAATTTTTTGTTAATAAAGGAAGAAGTAATACTTATATATATAATGCACGAGAGTTACCCAAATGAAAAATGGACACATGAGATTGTGTCAGAATGACTTCAGCTATGGCAGCTCCACCAAACAAAGATATAAAGAAAGATAGGATATGTACACCACATATGGCTTTCAATAATGAAACGTGTTCGTAGTAGAGGAAATTTATCGAAAATTAAGTCCTGTTATACATGGGCGAGTTAGATCGGAATAGTGCACTGTGGTACGGTTTCTAACTGTGGAATGTGGGCGTTACACGGACATCTACCGATTAATGGTGGCAGTCTATGGCGAGCACCATTTAGGTCAAATGGTTTCTGCAAAGACCGAACTAAGCAAACATCATGATCACCAAACTTCCTTTTGCTCATTGTTGAAATGATCTGAGCTAATCAAAGCGTTTGGACTCATGACATCAGAGACGAACTCAACCTGAGTAAAGGAATGGTTCACACCAACATCTGTCATACAGCAAAGAGCGTGGGGAATGGGTACCAAAACATCTTTCCCTTCATCATGAGAAACAACGAATGGGTCTCAATCTCCAGCACTTGATCTGTTACGAGGATATCGTATTTCTGTAAGGCATCGTTGCAGATGTCTGTCCCTGGTGTCACCACTACACACCCGAATCCAAAAAAACTAGTACGCAATGGAGGACATACATTATCTCCTCCATAAAAAAAATCGAAAGCAACGATGTTCGAGCATGCGCGGTGGGTGCCGCGCGGCGGTTATTAAGTGTATTAAGCGAAACGAGAATAAGAGTTTTCAGAGAGTGTGTGTGGGAGATCTGACGAGTGAGAGCGTGGAATTACAGTGTCCATCGCAAGCGTTCCGACATACGCCCCGAGCAACCAAGTGTAAAAATAAAGGAGTTGTGTCAACATCATCGTCTGGTTTCCTGAGAAAAAACACGTAGGGACCACTCCCCAACATGGTCCGTTCAGCCGAGCCGGAGAGAAGTGAGCTATTCAAGGTGACGTGAGTAGTGGTCTCTTTTATGTGTTTTTATTGTTATAAATTGAAGACTACATCAATTTTAGAAATATGTTTAAAAACTGCCGTAAGGAAGATCTTCGGATCGTAGCTCTTGAACTTGGTGAGACTGTTGCTGAAAAAGTAACTATTGTTGAGTTAACTGAAATTATAAAAGAAAATAAATATTTTAAAGAGGATGTTGAATTTGTTAAAGAATTAATTCAATATACGATCGAGGACCGTAAACGAGTAGAGGAAGACCGTAAAAAAGAAGCAGAAAATAGGTTACGAGAAAAGGAGCTTGAGATTGAACTTGCACGTTTAAATGTTAGAGTTAATTCAGATAACCAGAGAACAGGTGAGGGTTGTAACTCACTGGATGCGTTGGTGAAAAGTGTTCGAATCCTAACGGTGAAGGTGCCCAATAGACCTGAAGGTTGGGCATTCTTTTTCGCTTCGTTAGAAAGAGCCTTTGTATCAAAAAATGTGCCCGAGAAATTCAAGTCGGAGATTTTATTAAATTTGTTGGGAGAAAAAGTTTCAAATGTGTTAACATATGTTAAAGATGACGAGCTTAACAATTATGAACAACTAAAATCAATAATACTAAGAGAATATGAGCCAAAAGTGCAAATCAATTCCTTGAACAATTTAAAAAAGCTACGTGTCATCCAAATGAAACATATATTCAATATACATCTCGCTTAATTACAAATTGGCAGTATTATTTAAAATTAAGGAAGGTCTCTGATTTTGACAACTTAAACGATCTTATTGTGTCCGACAAAATTTTCAGTTCGCTTGAAAAAGAGGTAGCGTCGCACATTTCCGTACGAGCAGGAAATGATTGGTTTCGCCCACTAGAGCTTGCCAAAGAGGTAGACTTGTATAACACTTCTCGGGGGAAGAGCTTAAAACCTTTGCCGAATGTCCTTACTAGAAATAATCCAGTGAAAAACGCATCAAGGGTTTTTTTGAGTGAGATTAAAGATTCTAAATGTATTTGTTGCGCTGAATCGCATCCATTATATAAGTGTGCAGTGTATTTAAAACTTCCCGTAAATAAGAGAATTGATCTGATTAAAACTAATAACCTTTGCTTTAATTGCCTTTCTACATCTCATAGAGCGAAAGACTGTAAACCGAGATTTGTTTGTTCTGAGTGTCAAGAGACATCATAAAACGATACATTATACAGAGCGAGCCCAAAACCCGGAAATAATGAACTCCCCCTTTGAACCTCTAAACACATCAGCGCCAGACTTTGCGCCCAGTGTAGAAATGCATAACTTATTAACCGCAATGAGTATAAACAGAAAAAAATGTGTTTTGCTAAGCTCAGCAATTTATTACATAGAAAGTGGAAATGCTTTATTCCCAGTCAAAGCAATTTTAGACAGCGGATCTACATCTAACTTTTTAACGAGGAGCTTATGCGATTTAATTGGATTGAAAAAATACAAGACTAATGTTTCGGTTTCGGGACTAAACAAAACAGTAATTCCAATAGACTCGCGCGTTTCAGTATCTATTAGCAATAAAGAAGGGAGTTACATTAAAACATTAGACTTTTTTTTGGGTACCAACAATAACGGAAGATCTTGTTCCAACAACGAAAATCGATTGTAATCTGAATAATATTCCCAATCTTAAATTAGCTGACAAAAATTTCAATATTCCAGAGCGCGTGTAAATGCTATTAGATGCAGAAGTATTTTATGAATTAATGTTACCCGGACAGTTCAAGATGGAGGGTTCAAATGTTATTTTTCAAAACACTGTTTTCGGATTTATCGTTTCCGGATCTACTTCTGCAGACGCGAAGGGAAAAGAATATTGTGGGTTTATTCAGGCTGCGGGGATAATCTAGAGCTTTCAATTAAGAAGTTTTGGGAAATCGAAAATGTAGAAATCGATTCTGTTAAAACCAGTGAATTAGATATTTGTGAAGACCATTTTGAAAACACTCATTCGAGAGATGACCAGGGAAGATATACGGTGGCGATGCCATTAAAAGAAGATCCTTCATGTCTTGGTGAATCCAGACAAACCGCAACTCAGAGATTAAACTCTTTGTGGAAACGACTAAGTGGAGATAAAGAATATTTGTCCCTGTATGAGAAATTTTTACAGGAATATGAAGATTTGGGCCACATGAGGGAAATCAAGGCGGGTGGATCTGGAGTTTTATTTTACATGCCACACCATGGTGTTTATCGCCCCGAAAAGTCTACAACTAAACTGAGAACTGTTTTTAATGCATCAAGTCCTTCAACGAGTGGGAAATCTCTAAATTCAATTCAATTTAATAGCGGACTGGTCCAAGAAGACCTCTTTTCCATTATGGTTCTCTTCCGAAAGCACAAGTATGCCTTTACTACGGATATAGAGAAAATGTTTCGCATGATAAACATACATCCGGAGCAAACGTGTTTGCAAAGAATTCTGTGGAAGAAGGGCATAGGAGAGCCAATAAAAACGTACGAGTTGACTACAGTCACATACGGCACAATTAGCGCACCTTATCTAGCCACGAGAACTTTGAAGCAGTTAGCGATGGATGAAGCTAATAATTTTCCTTTAGCAGCTCCTGTGGTGATGAGTGACTACTACATGGATGACATACTATCGGGATCCGAGAGTATAGAAGAGGTAATCGAGTTGCAGCATCAATTAATAGAAATGTTCAAGACCGCAGGGATGCATCTTCATAAGTGGTGTGGAAATTTACCCGAGATAACTTCCAATCTACAAGAGTATGCTTTCTTGGAGTCTGATGAGACTAAAGCACTAGGAATAATTTGGAATCCTAAGTTAGACTGTTTCCTTTTCATAATAGAGCAACAAAGGTTAACTTCATTCACCAAAAGAATGGTTTTGTCTACTATTGCAAGAATCTTTGACCCTTTGGGTCTCCTCGGACCAATCATAACTTGGGCAAAGATATTTATACAAAGATTGTGGTTGCTGGAATTGGGATGGAGTGATGAACTTCCTTTTAAAGAAAAAAAAGGAGTGGCGTCGATTTATCGACTCTTTGGAAGCCGTGAATAACATCTCTATTGACAGATGTATTGTGATTCACAGAGCAGAGAGCATTGAGTTACATGCAATTAGCGACGCATCGGAAAAGGCGTATGGTTCATCCATTTATCTTAAGTCTCTATCTGCCCTTGGAGAAGTTAAAGTGTGTCTCGTAACGAGTAAAAGCCGATTGTCACCTCTGAAGCAGATTTCCATTCCAAGACTTGAACTGTGTGGGGCAGTTCTTGCCACTAAATTGATGAAGAAGGCGAAGGAGGCATTGTGAATCTTCATGTTACAGCTGTGCATTTTTGGTCGGATTCGACAATTGTGATTTCATGGATACATCGAGAATCAAGAGAATTGAAGACGTTCGTGGCTAATCGAGTGTCTAAGATTCATCAACTAAGTTCCCGTGACGTGGCATCACATTGCATCAGAACAGAATCTTGCGGATGTGCTTTCTAGAGGACTACTTCCTGAGGAGCTTCATGATGACTCTCTATGGTGGCATAGTCCTGAGCTTCTTCTACAGAGTATACTTAGTCAACTACTGTCATTGCAGAACCAACCTAGAGAGATGACTTTGACTGCGAACTAAGGGTGTCTGAGAGAACTCTGGAGACTTCATTACTGAATTCCAAGAACTTAGACTTTTTCAACCATCTTATGGACCCCTTTCTAATAATTATTTTAAAATAATACATATTGCTTCTTATATTTATAGATTTATTCACAATTGCAGATCCAGGGTGAAAAAGAGGGGACCTTTAACTACGAGTGAGGTAAATGATGCAGAAACCTGACTTATTAAACAGGACCAGAGTGGCATTAACTTAAGTGACCCGTCAGGTAATCTTAAATCTTTGAACATATTCCAGGATGATAAAGGAATCCTGAGAGTTGGTGGAAGGCTGGAAAAAGCTTCCATACCCTACAGCCAAAAGCATCCAGCTATACTGGCTAAATATTCTAAATTGAGTAAAATATATTTCATAACTTTGCATAAGAAACTATTTCATGTTGGTCCTCAAGGACTGCTGAATGCAGTAAGATTGAGATTTTGGGCTTTAGGAGGTAGAAACCTAGCGAGGAAAACGGTTCATACTTGTGAGGTGTGTTTCAAGGGTAAACCAATTCCCTCTTCTCAAATAATGGGCAATCTTCCATATGAAAGAGTAAATATGGCCCCTCTATTCAGTATAACTGGACTAGATTTGGGAGGTCCATATTTTGTAACTTACAAGCACCAGAGAAAGGGCATTTTGAATAAAATTTATGTTTGTGTTTGCATTTGCTTTGTGACTCGTGCCATCCACCTAGAAATTCTTTCCGATTTGATTTCGAATGCAATAATTGCGACCCTTAAGAGATCATGTCTAGGCGAGGAAAATGTTCCAAAATTTTTACGGATAATGCAACAAATTTTGTTGGTGCGAATTCTCAACTAAAGGCATTTTATATAAGACCATTAACTTTCCAGATCAAAATCTGGCGGCGTATTTCACTGAGGAAGGTATTGAATGGAATTTTATTCCACCAAGGGCCCCACATAGGGGAGGTCTTTGGGAGGCGGGCATAAAATCAGTGAAATATCACCTCAAGCGAGCACTGGGAAGATCCCGACTCACATACGAGGAGTTTGAAACAGTGATTATCCAGGGGTGGAAGGAATTTTAAATTCCAGACCCCTTACACCAATATCTAATGATTTTGATAACTTTGAGATATTAACGCCTGCACATTTCTTGACTGGTAGGTCAATTAATTCTATTCTTGAGCCCCCCCCATAGTAATTAATATTAATGACAATAGATTAAGCCGTTGGCAGAAAACAACAAAGGTAATTCAGGTAGTTTGGAAAAAATGGAGTACCGATTATCTGAATACTCTCCAACAGAGAGGAAAGTGGATGATCGAGAAGGACAATGTAATGTGTGATACAATGGTAATTGTAAAGGAGGATTTTACACCAGTTTGCAACTGGCTTTTAGGTCGCGTCGTTGAGGTCTATCATGGTTCTGACGGTAAAGTGAGAACAGTCAGAATTAAAACAAAGACAGAAGAATTTAAGAGGCCCATAACTAAGATCTGTATTCTACCTATAGATGTAAATAGTTAAGGTCAATTTCCATTTAAGAAATTATGTGCTTATCTTTAAATTGTGCTATTGTAATTTTAACTTCTTTTTTTTTTTTACTGAAAATTTATAGTACCTTTTATATATATAATAATTTTGAAAACAATTGTGTAATTTTTGTGAAACTCGTTGTGAATTTTGAAACTGTATTGCTATTGTTGAATATTAATATTGCAAGGCCGGGGGGTATGTTCGAGCATGCGCGGTGGGCGCCGCGCGGCGGTGATTAAGTGTATTAAGCGAAACGAGAATAAGAGTTTTCAGAGAGTGTGTGTGGGAGATCAGACGAGTGAGAGCGTGGAATTACGGTGCCCATCGCAAGCGTTCCGACAAACGCCCCGAGCAACCGAGTGTAAAAATAAAGGAGTTGTGTCAACATCCTCGTCTGGTTTCCTGAGAAAAAACACATAGGGACCACTCCCCAACAAACGAAGACTTCACAGAGTGAGTGAGAGGGAATATTAACGTCGCACTGTTCAGCTACACGAGGGCTTTCGGAGACGGGAAGACTTCACAGAGAGCGATGCTTTCATTATCGTTCGATTGCCGTGGACCACTTTTTATTGAGTTCCTGCCCCAATGGAGCACTATCACTTCAATACAATACTGTAGTACTCTGAAAAGCAATCAAAAGCAATTAGCCAGGCCTTCTCACACAAAAAAGTAATCCTTTTCAATGACAATACCTATCCATACATGTCCCCTGAAACCCAGACGACTATAAAAATTCCGTTGAGAAGAGTTGGAACATCCGCCTGCCAGTCCAGACTTGTCACCCTGTGTCTTCCCCATCTTTGGGACACTTAAGTGAGCGTTACGGGGGAATATTTTCATTCAGATAATGAAGAGAAGGAAGTTGTACAGGATTTCTTCAAGAATCAACCATGATCTTTCCGTACCGAAGGCATATACCTGCTGCCGAAACGATAAGGCCCATATTATAACCATCCATGGCGATCTGTTTTAATTTTCAATAAGGGTATTCTTTTTATTTAACTTGTCCACTTTTCATTTGGGCAACTGTTGGAATTTGTATATTGTTATATATCTTGTAATCTTTGAATGTCTAATTTGTATGGCAACGGTAAAACCAGATTGCTCTCACTATTTATACTGGTGCATCTGACACCATAGTTTGTAAGGAATGAATTGCGTAACATTAAAGATATGAACTGTCGAAGACTTGTTATTTTTTTCCTGGTACACTATCAAGTCCGTACAGCAACCCTTATAATAAGAAGTGTATCTGTTTAGTATAAAAACGTTAAAACTAATTCCAAAAATATGATTTCTAGTTTCTTCAGGAGAAATAAAAAGTAAACTAAACTAAACTCAGTGGCGCAACAGTCCATGAGGGCCAAAGCATACTGCGCTCATCTCAGTTTACGTGACCTTGAGCGCTGAGGTGCATGAGCGGATGTTATGGTCAGGTGGTCAGTCTGATATGAAGCCACCAGTGTTTAGTTTCCAAGCAAACTTGATACTCATTTATTGACCCCCTTAAGGGATGAAAGCTGAGTCGACCTTGCCCAACCCGGGATTCAAACCCCAGACTTGTGGCGTGGAAGTGTGACACGCTACCACTGAGCTTGAAATAAAGTCTTTCCTTTCCTTTCTTTCAATTTTTCCAAAGTCGTTTTAGCCAAATCACGGGAGGAAAATTTACAAACCGAGATTGAGAATACAGATAATGATGGTAGAAAAATAGAACTTTTTCTGAAAATGAGCGACGAGAATAAAACATGTCTTTTTATTTCTATTATATCGACATTTTTACATTTGAATTAATCCTGGACAGCATCTTTTATCAGCATTCCAAAGTGTAACTTAAAATATATAAAAATGAATCAATTAAAAGCAAACAATTTATTTTTTATTTATATATAGACTATACATTATTTCACTTTTATCAAATATAATGTAGTCATAAACATGAATAAATAGAATTGCATAATTTTTAAACCTATATAATTACAATACTTAAAATTTTGAAATCAAACTGATTGAAGAATGAAATTTAATTCATTCCAGATTCTTCTATTTTGATTATTATTAAACAAAAGACAGGCCATTGACAAATAAGTAAAAAGCTCTCCAGTATTTCTTACCTGTACTGTCCACGTTATTTAGCGCAGAACACTCCTCCAAAATAAACAACAGTCATAGCTTGTCCAGATTCCCACAAAGCACAGCAACGTGAATAATTCAAATTAAAACAAATAGATAAAACGACAATTGTATCCAATCAAAAGTCTAAACATGGCAATAGCAGCAGCAAGTGAGATCCACAAAGCACACTCTAGGACTTATCTTCAGCAGTGTCGGAAGCCACACGATGAAATGATTGTCTGAAAGTTATCTTCATCTCTAATTTAACAGAATGTAAGAGAAGATTTCAACGAAACTTTTGAAGAGTGCCAGTTATCTTTTTTGACAAAAAGTTCACCATTTCGTTACCTCGAAGACAACAATGGGAAGATACCCACAGAAAAGCAGCATTTCTCTCAATATTCTACAGGAGTTCCCTGCAGTTCTGTGTACACGGGAACTCTTATCCTCCAGATTGCTTATCAAAGCTTCGAGGTTATAGGTAGAATCTGAAAGCATTATGCTCTCTTTAAAGGGGCAAGAAGAATGGCAAGTTATTCGAAGACTACATGGATAGCTTCCAGTTCTCCATCGAAATGAGTTTATAACATACAGATAAAAATGGGGAAGCGTGTTACTAAAAATACCAGCACAAGCATCAGGAAAAATTCAAAAGGGACTCGTCGGTATAGATGTGAAGCCCCTCATCATGAGAGAAACTAATGTTAAAAGATTCCACGGCAATGAAGCAAAGTGCAAAAAGACAAACATTACATTTTCTCACATTCAGGATCAAGTCCAATTTGACAAAGTACTGTATAATCCAATAAGCTCACGAAAAACAGCAGTTTATTGGACACACATTATTTAAAATATTACATTGGGCATTCCCACAAATGCATTGGATGGAGTCCCTCTGAGACTAAATAGCATGCTCTATTGCAGTCATCTCGCTAGAAAAAAAAATTATTTGGAAATCTAATCTATTGTAGAAAATAGTTGTATTCCTGTGAATTAAATTAGTCAACAATTGTAGGTCAAAATAATTGCATAGCAAGCACAGGGGTAGTCAACTCCCCCAGCAATCATGCGCAACACATGGTTTTAAAAAATATAAGAAGTTTCAAGACATTTTCCGAAGCCGAGAATTTCATTGCAGTAATTCAGAACCGGTTGAATTTAGAATTTGCAAGTTGTATTTAAAGTGTCTGTATATTGTACCCCCATTTAATTCCTATCTTTCAGAATAGGAAGAATCTTCTCTACTTTGGTAAAGTCTACAAATTGTTTTATTAAGTATAAACCCACTTATGTTTATTGTTTGGTTTAGAATAACCAAGAGATTTTCTCAACATTTCCGCATAAATAAGCAGATTTTATACACTTGCTCACAAAAGTAAGTGTGCAACTCATAGCTTAAGTGAAAAAGTTCTAGTTCTCAAATAAATATAAGAAAAATATTATTTTGGATAGTGTTGTTTATAGCTTCCGATTCATGTCATAAAGTAATGAAAAATAAACCAAATCATATTTTTAAAAACTTTAAGAGTATTTTCGTTAACTACCAGTAGAAATTTAAATCACAAAAATATGTACGCACTCTGAATTTTTGACTTTTAAATAGGTTGAATGAAACTTCTCGAGTGATTTTTCATATTTCAGTGATAAGTTAAGAAGTTTTGCTACAAAGCTTGTAAGTTTGAGCTTTAAGTACATCAACAATTCACCAATGCCTCCACATAGAAAAGAATTATCAAAAGATCTAAAGGATGCAATAATAAAGCTCTATAAGGAAAGCATGTCCTAAAGACAAATCGCTAAATAACAGGCAAAAGTCCTGCGACAGTGCAAAAAATCATTGAAAAGTTCCAGGCTGAGGGAAATACTCTAAACAAGCCAAGAGCAGGACGAGCGCCCATTTTCACGGATCGGGAAAGGCGAATTATTGTTGGAAATATGAAAAAAAAAAATCAGAAGATATTAGCGCATTAAAATTGACAACTGATGTGAAAAACAATTTTGCGAAGTCATGCAATCCTGAAACAATTCGCCGTGTGTTACGGAAGGCAGAATACAATGGTCGAAATATGCGAAGAAAACCATTTGTTAGGAAAGTGAATTGCAATAAATTAAAAGTAAAAAAACTTTTTAAAAAACAAGCTTTTATTTAAATGCTCTAAAAGGAATAAAATAAACTTTTCTTTTAAAACTTTTTTTGCTATCAACTTATAAAGTCGTTATACAATTTATGATATAAGAGCTTGTCGCGAGATTTAAGTACTCATATTTACTTAGTCTGGAAATTTTAAAAATTAAAATCAATCAGATCAAGTTCTTTAATTTGCTTGTTTATGTACACAGGTAAATCTCGTGACAAGCTTTTATATCATAAATTGTATAGCGACTTTATAAGTTGATAGCAAAAAAAAAAAAGTTTTAAAAGAAAAGTTTATTTTATTCATTTTAGAGCATTTAAATAAAAGCTTGTTTTTAAAAAAGTTTTTTTTTACTTTTAATTTATTTTTTACTTTTTAGTTATCGCTAGACAGAGGTTTCTCAGTCTGTTAATCTCATTCAACGCATCATCATTGAAAAATCGTTTGTCGGTTAATTTTGAACAGTCCAGCTAAGGAGTACTGAAAATTTTTTTCCGCCAGGCTACATACATATGTCACTCGGGGCGCAAAAAGAGGACAATGGGAAGGGGGGGATAAACACTGTTAGATCAAAACAACATTGGACGAAGAAAAATTAATTAAAAATTAAAACTCATTCTCTCTCTTTTTTTTTTTTTTTTTTTTTTTTTTTTTTTGCTCTTACTATAACACTATATTAAAAACGAAAAACACAAGTTTTTGGCCTTATTTTTTAAATGACTGCTTCTAAAAGAAAAAAGCCTAAACTTTCTTAGTGCAGAATATCTATTCATTAACACGCAAAAAATAATACGGAACGATTTAGAAATCATTTTCATGAAAACGCATCGATTTTGACTCATTTTAGAAAAAATTGTAAAAAATAGACGTATTATTATTCTTTTTAACAAATTATACCGTATCGTAGCGAAATAAATTATCTTTCCCATTAGGCTATTACTTTTTGTCTCAGTTTCAGAGAAAGAATAAGATGGTTTTTTTAAGAAAGGTCGAAGAGAGAGGAGAAAGAGATGCCGGGCAGAATAAAAAGCTAACAGGAGTAAAAGGTTTTCAATTGATATATTTTTAACTAATAACGATATCAGAATATAAATCATCAAAACATGCATTGTCATCTAAACTAAACATGTATACAAAATTTCAGCTCAATCGGTTGAAGACGACAGCTTCAAAATTGAGTTGCAAGATTCAGCCCGAAAAAATTACTTTCATTAATATCTGCACTATTAAAACTCGAAGGTAAACAAACGTATGCAACTATACGACTAGGTGTATCTTCTCTCGAACCGCACGATGCAAACACTCGCAAAAGGTACCAAAAGATCGGAACTGATCCGAGAAATCCGTTTTTAACACTTATATTTCAATAGTGCAATTAGTTAAAAAGATATTAATTAAAAACCTTAAAACGCATAATTATTGCCATTTTTTCCCGCAAGGTGCCGAAGTTCCAATTTTCCGAACTTTTTTTTTTTATCCCAGACATCTAATGACACGATCTAATTTTTTATGAGACTCAAACGAAAAAAAATTACAGAATCGGAAAGATCATTTACTTCGCCACGATACGTTACAAATTATTTTACAAAAAAAATGATATTTTCTTTTTTTACGATATTTTCTAAAATGAGTCAAAATCGATGCGTTTTTATGAAAATGATTTCTAAATCATTCCGATTGAATTTTCTTTCAATTTAATGAAATGATATTCTACACTAAGAAAATTCATGCTTTTCTCGTTCAGAATCAGTCATTTAAAAATAAAAAACGACAATTTTTTTTTTTACGATTTTTAAAAAATACTCAAAATTTTATTTAAATACTTAATAATTTCTTTACTTATAAAAATAATCTCATGACAATTTTTTCCCGTGTATAGAACGATATTATCCGCAATATGCACAAAGTTTGAAAATATTGCTTAAAAATTACAGTTTAAAAAAATTGTTTTTCATTTTTTATCCCCTTTTTACGAGAAATATTAAAGCATTATTTTTGTTACATTTTTTATTTAAAAATTACCGTTATTTGCAATCGATATATGAAGTTCGAAGGCATTAAATTAAAAATGAAGCCCCCAAAATTTAAATTTTAACAAATAACGCAATGCGAAATTGAATATCTATTCCTTTTATTTTACAGGTCTTTTATTTCTTTTTTTCCCGAAGATTTGGGGAATGAACGCTTAGAACGCTAACTTTTGCCCCATGGTTATAAACAACACCATCGCTTAATTTTTTATGGTTGTTTTAAAAATACTCAAAATTTTATTCACGCATTTAATAACTTCGCCAGCAATTTTGTAATTGGAAAGAAGATTTATTTCGTCACGATATAGTACGTTTTCTTTTCCTCTTTTTTCAAAACAACGATACTTTCCATATGACTTTTTCTAAAATGAATCACTATCGATGCGCTTAAATGAAATTGATTTTTAAAAAACTCATACTTTGCTTTTAACAGTTAGTGATTTAAAAAATAAAATGTCGGGGGGAAACTATTTTACGAATTTTTTTGTGTGCAATAATTCATTGCGCCCCTAGAGTGCTGCACCTGTCAAGCTGTTTAAGAATCGTTGAGTGTTCACTTTCTCTGATAGATAGATACAGGGTCTGATAGAGACAGGGGAAGGAGAATTTCCATGACAATATGTTATGCATTTACAAATGTTCGTACAAAGCCGGGGGGTAGTTAACCTAAGCGGAAAAAAAAAAAAATTTCGAAACAGGAAATTTTAAGTTATACACTAGATAGAAGTCCGCGCAATATCGGTCGAATTGGAGGAGGAGGGTTGGAATTCATTTTGAAAAAGATTATTAGAGAGAGAGAAGTGCTGATTTTGTGAAGAAATGGGAAAATTGACACAAGTAGAGAAAGCCCGTGCAATGCCGGGCCATGCAGCTAGCCTTTTTAACTAAATGCGATATCGGAATATAAATGGTCAAAGAATGCATTGTCAACCAAACTAAATGTGTATACAAAATTTCAGCTCAATCGGTTGAAGACATCGAATTTACATTGCAACTTGAATAAAAGCTTGTAAAATATAACATACTTTGTACGTGTATAGAGTAGAAGTATAGGGTGTTTTTTTTTTTTTAGAGGTATAGAACTTTAAATTGCAATAAAACAACGATGTATTATTCGATTGACATGAATTTTTTTTTATTCGAAAGATAATCTTGTGGCATTACATTTTAAATATGATCAAGCAAGGCGTAGATTCGTCGAATGGGCCCAAAAGGAGATTGCCGTTGTTCCCGATTTTCATAAGCGAATTTTGTTTAGCGATGAAGCGCACTTCTGGTTGAATGGCTACGTCAACAAACAAAACTGCCGCATTTGGAGTGAAGCTAATCCACAAGTGTATGTCGAAACACCGTTACATCCAGAAAAACTGACTGTTTGGTGCGCTGGTGGAATCCTTCTTCAAAAACGATGAAGGCCACAAACGTTACAGTCAATGGTGATCGGTATAGAGCCATGATTACTAACTTTTTCATTCCTGAATTGAACAATCATGATGTCCAGGAGCTGTGGTTCCAACAAGACGGCGCAACATGTCACACAGCTCGTGCCACAATCGATTTATTGAAAGACACGTTTGGTGACCGCCTAATTTCACGATTTGGACCTGTGAATTGGCCTCCAAGATCTTGTGATTTAACACCGCTAGACTATTTTCTGTGCGGCTATGTAAAGTCATTGGTCTATGCGGATAAGCCACAAACGCTTGACCATTTGGAAGACAACATTCGCCGTGTTATTGCCTATATACGGCCACAAATGTTGGAAAAAGTCATCGAAAATTGGACGTCCAGATTGGACTACATCCGAGCTAGCCATGGCAGTCATATGCCAGAAATCACATTTAAAATATAATGCCACAAAATTATCTTTCGAATAAAAAGAAATTCATGTCAATCGAATAATACATCATTGTTTTATTGCAATTTAAAGTTCTATACCTCTAAAAAAACACTTTATTATAAAATATCTCGTAGTACAAATCAAATATTTTACACGAAACGAAAAAATTATAATTGGAGGCGCACGGTATCTATGCCTGCTAAGCGAGCGCTCTACCATCTGAGCTACGCTCCTGGCCGACACCTGTGTTATATATTGTAAACATACTCACCTTAACAAGATCGTTACAGTAACTAGGTCAATTATAAGTGTTAAGGGAGAAACTAGAATCGAGTAAATAGAAATCTTAGAATGTTTCAAAGTAAATAGTTTTATAGATCTGTCTTTCTCTTAGTGTTCCCTGTAGAACAGTAAAAATATAACATTCTTTGTACGTATGCAGAGTGGAAGTATTGTAAAATATATCTCGTTGTACCAAATTAAACGAATCTCAAAAATATTTTATACGAAAGAGTAACAATTGGAGGCGCGGGGTATCGACCCCAAACCTCTCGCATGCTAAGCAAGTGCTCTACCATATGAGCTACGCTTTTGGTCAACACCTATCTTATTGTAAACATGCTCGCCTTAACACCTAAACAAGATCGTTACAGTAACTAGGTCGATATTGGAATATAAATGGTCAAAACATGCATTGTCATCCAAACTAAACGTGTATACAAAATTTCAGCTCAATCGGTTGAAGACATCAGCTTCAAAATTGAGTAGCAAGATTCCACACGAACATTTTACATTGAAAGTGGAAAAAAAAAAAGCTTGTAAACAAATAGGAAAGAACGCAAAAATTTAAATTTATTCAAGAGAAATAATTTTCGAATGAAAATTAAAGTGATTTAAAGTAAGTTTAAAAACTGCGAGATCCCGGGAATCGAACCCTGGGTAATTCCTTTGAAGTCAGCTTCTCTAACCTCTAGGCCACAAGGGCTAGTGTAAAGAGGTAAAGTAAGCTTCTAACATGGGTAAGAGTTTTTTAATTAATATCTTTTTAACTAATTGCAATCTTGGAATATATATGTACAAAACATGCATTGTCATCCAAACTAAACGCGGGTATACAAAATTTCAGCTCACTCGTTTGAAGACATCAGCTTCAAAATTGAGCTGCAAGATTCCACCCGAACAAATTACTGTAATTAATTACTTTTTAACTATTTGCGCTATTGGAATATAAATGGCCAAAACATGCATTGTCATCCAAACTAAACGTGCATACAAAATTTCAGCTCAATCGGTTGAAGACATCAGCTTCAAAATTGAGTTGCAAGATTCCACCCGAACATTTTACATTGCAAGTTAAATAAAAGCTTGTAAAAAGAGAATAGATTTTGCAAAAGAAAATGAAAAGCAGGACAGAAATTTTTGGAATTCCGTGATTTTTTCGGATGAAAGTAAATTCAACATCCAAGGGTCAGATGGACACCAAAAAGTTTGGAGGAAAGCAAATGCAGCTCTAGAACCAAAGAACATGAGAGGAACTGTAAAACACGGTGGAGGTTCGATTATGGTTTGGGGTTGCATGGCAGCAACTGGAGTAGGAAATTTAGTTATAATCAACGGAATAATGAATCAATACAGCTATTTGAATATCTTAAAGAATAATCTAAGCCAAAGTGCTTCTAAATTGGGGACTGGATGGATCCCTCACTTTCCAAGATAATGATCCCAAACATACTGCTCGGGAATGGCTGTTATAAAACGTGCGAAAACAGATAAAAAACCCCACCGCAGTCACCTGATCTTAATCCCATTGAACCTAACTGAAAAGTCAGTTTTCATTCTTACAGCATCTAATATGTTTTCAAATGATCCACTTTCACACAAAAATGTAAGTCCAATAGAATCTTTACAGCTGTTTTAAAATAATGTAAGAATTCTCATACTTCAATAAATGTAACTATGAAATAACATCTAAAATTGTTTCATGTTGTATTATAATGAATTGAACACAAATTACAAATTAAACTATACTGAAATGTATAAATCATAGCACATGCAGATTCCATTTAGCAAATTCCATTTAGAACTTATATGCTAGAATGCAACTCAAAATGAAAAACACAAATATGTAAAAAGAAAATATTTATTTATTAATAAGAAAACAAAACAATAAAATCAACATGAAAAATGCTTAACTTAGTTGCTTTAACCTTTCAATTTTATATAAAAATGGTGATTTGGTAAAAAACACTTTCAGATGTTAGAAGCTAAAATAAATAAATTAGCAACTTTTACACACCAGATTATTTTTTTTTAATGTGAAACATCACAACATACAAAACCAAAATACAAAAAAAAGTCAGTCATACGAAGACACTAAAACCAAAATGACAACAAAATGTAGCAGAAGAAATTACGAAAGGAGTTATTTCACACCACAAAAATGAGAATGAAGCTAAAAACCTGCAATGAAAAGAAACAAGTTTCAGTAAACATTAAATACACAGAAAAAAAAAGTCAACAGATTTTTCTTGATTCACACTTAATAAAACTATATAGTTGTAAACTTATTTACAAGTAAAATACTGTTATAAATTAAGTTTAAAATTACTTTGAAAAAATTATACTATAACACCAAAATAATAATAAAATTTTATAATTAAAACTATATTTCTCTTAAAAGATTTAGATCTAAACCTTAAATAGTATTTATCTACAAAAATGAAACACTCAATAAACAATAATTTGCAACAGTTTTAATTAATTGTAAAAAGTAAATCTCAAAACATTTGAACTACAGCATATATGATTCTTTTAACCAAACTTCAAACTTATCATTTAATAAAAATTTTTAAACATATTTATGGAAAATATTTTACAAATATCGTAAAATCCAACAATCTAATATATATTATAAATGTGAAAGTTTGTGAAAATCTTTGTGGGTCTTTAACGCAAAAACAACTGAATGGATTTTAATGAAACTTAACAGTAATATAGCTTATACATCAGAATAACATATAGGCTATAATTTATACCATTGACTAAAATTTATATAAAAATTTGTAAAAAGTGTCCAAAATATAACGATATTTGTCAAGTAAGAAGGAAAAAATTCCGCCATCTGCAAGCAAAAAAGACCACATCAGCATATATCTATCTTTTGTTTGTGAAAAACTCTTTTGTTTTGGCTACGCAAGGGGCTCGCTTCTAATTAATTCCTGTGATCAGAATAATGCCTATTTTTTTATTTCAGAATAAAACTAAGTTTTGAAGGCAGAGGTTGTTATAAATCTCTTTATTTTAATGTTTTTTTAAGATTTTATTATGCACATTTGGTAGTAAGAAGTTGATCTATTTTCAAAATAACTACTTTTATCGCTTCTGGTACTTAAAGTAAATAAACTTTCTCTTTCATACTACATCATTTGGACAAACTCTCATAATTTTTTTGTGGTTAGTAGTTAATTATAACGCTATAATTTTAATTGAATATGCAGATATTGCATTTTTAAGTATAAAACTAATTATAACTACTACACTGTATTTTTTGCAGCGAGTGAGTGAATATTAACGTCGCACTGTTCAGCTACACAAGGGCTTTTGGAGACGGACCACGTAATTTTGAACAATGGTCAAGTGACGGGAACGACACTTGAGCTGGCACCCCCTTCTCCTAACTACCACACCACACCAACTTAGCAGGAATATTCTACCAATACTTAGCTGTAATATTCTTTGAAATCCACTCTTCCAAGATATATGGCAGCACTGGTTCTATGATGAGCATTTTAGTGGGGAAGGCAAACAGTTTTGCAGCAGATATTGTGTTTTCAGCGGATTGCAAAGATTATTATTTTTGTCGCAAAAAAATAGTTAATGTCAAAATTTAAATGTCTTATGGTTTTGTCTGTTAATGATGACCTTGGAAAATGATTTGACTACTTATTTTAAGTGAACGGTGTACATAATTAATTTTACAGTGGAATATCTTTAATTAATTTATTAGCTCTAATGGATTAAATTTTCCAAAGTGGAGTATTTTGTTTATGTATATCCCTTAATTTGTACATGTAGTTATCCAAAAAAAATATTGTATGAAAAAAACTGCAGTAAATCATAATGCAGTTGGATAAAGTATTAACGTGCATCGCTCCCCTACACGGCGGATCTTACAAAGCTCGAGCTACTAAAGTAGCTAGGCATTTGCCAACTTGACTCTATCGTTAACATTTTGCTATGTTTTTCATTGAATCGCCATTATAATTTAAGAAACGGCGTTGCTTGCGAATATTACAATTTTAAAATAAAATAAATACAACAGAAAGTAATATTAATGTATTACACTTTCAGATATAAATTATTTACACTACTTTAAGCGTTCATTACGCAAAACTTTTAAGAATGTGTTACTTTTGCTGAGCAGAGATCAGCTTAGGGAGGTATTTTGAAAAATCGACCCTCAAGAGTGTTATGAGGAATTATAAATTTAAAAAATCCTTTTTATCGGCTATTAGATCTACATAGTTAAAATTTAACAAAGGTGTTTTTTTTCTTCCATTTTTTGTTTAGCTGAGATATGCAAAAAGCTTTTTTGTTTAATTTTCAATTCACATAAAATTAACTCATTAAAAACTTCTTTTTCCTTCAATCTGTGTTTAATTTTTCAGTTCACCCGTGCGAAGAACGGGTATACCAGCTAGTCCTTCATAAAAGCCAACTTGTAAGCCCTCTTCGCCTTTTCCATGGGCATTAAAAATAATACAGCTTTTTTTTTTGTTTACTAATTTAAATTCTATGTCCAAGATACCACAGATAAAAAAAATAAACAGGTAAAGGGTGCAAGCAAGGAATTGTTTTATTTAACTTTATCAACAAATTTATATATTTAGTTTCCCATACACAATGAGACAGGGTCAAAAATAGTTAACTGAATCAACAATTTTTATGAAAATGAGTTGCTGCCATAAATATTTAAAAAGAACCAGGAAAGAAATCATTGGACATAAAAGCAGTGATTATTCTAGTAATGCACTTTTATCTAAGAGGCTCAAAATTTGAGATTAATAATCCTTAAAAATGAAAATTGATTGCCAATTTTTCTCTGCTAAAATGTAATGATATAGTTTAAAGATATTTTGTAAATAAAGCTAAGCTATTGTATATTCCAGGGAACAATTTCTTTTAAAAGTTTCCATTACAATAGGAAGGGTCTGAAAGGAAATTAATTTTTAAACAAATGAGTTTGGCATAATGAACCTTGGCATAATTTAACACCCAGCAAAAAAAAATCCTTTTAGATAATTACTGAGCAGAATATTTAAGGAAATATATTCCAAATAAGATGTAGTATTAAGGACTGAAATGAAATTTAAACCTATAGAGGAAGCATTGAGTGGTTACAGAAGATTTCATGGTGACTAAAATTTAGTGATAACGTGAAAAACACCCTAATATTTTCTTTGCAAGACAAATCAATAAACATTTTAATATTATACAAATAAATTAATTGAAAAAGATTTCAATAAGATATGTATATCCTTTTTTAAAGAGTATCAAGTACTACTAAAAATATATGCCCTTTAATAAGTTTTTAATGTTTAGAGCTAGAGCAAATATTTCATACATGAACTGCTTTAAAAACTTTATTCATATTAATCACAGTGCATAATGCATAAATTTTTCTCAATAATGAAAAAAAGCTATTTTCTTTCAAGATGATTTAACTTTGCTGAAAATGAAATTTTTCAGATAGGCTTATGAACATGTGGTTAAAGTTGTTGATAAACATCAATTTCAATGAAGCTTTTTTATTTTTATGAGAACAAAAGCATGCAGAATATGGCTGAACAAAGACACAACAAGTATAAATGACAAAAGATAAGTAACTGATAAAATATTATTTTGGGTATCTCACCCAATCCTTTTTCAACTCTGAAAATCCCATATCAGAAAAAAGGAACTATTTAGAATTTTTTTATGTAATTTGATTGGCTTAAAGTTAATATATCATTTAGTGACAACACTTCGAGAAAAGTTCAGCCACATGCAGGTTATAACTCTAGTTTTCGGAAAAGGCTGGGCTTTTGAAAACACATTAAAGTGATGTCCTTTAAGTTGCTTTTGGATCTCCACGATTATGCTGTTAGACAAAGAAATATACTCAGAGAATCCACGGATGAAGGAAGTACAAATGAGATAATCTGAGTGTTGTTTAGTGATCCATTTGATGGTTAAGTTTAAACCAGGGGCGTAGCTACCGTTGTATCAATGATGCAGGGCCCCAACACACATGTCTAACTACAGTCCCATCCCATATCTAAAAAGGGCTCCAAAGGAATTATGATACAGGGTCCCTTCAGAGCTAGCTACACCAGTGGTTTAAACAAAAAAGCCCAGCTATAAGTACATAGCTGGAAGCATTTTCAGTAATACCAAGCCAATATAATACATAATTAAAATTAAGTTAATCATATTCTGTACTTCAGGATGTTCAAATTTACAATGTGCAATTTTTAACAAATGAACTACATGTTGGATATAGTGAGAAACAAGACATTACCTCTTTTTGACACTTAATTTCATATATATAATCTAATAATTTTAAAGATCATGGAAATAATCCTCTTAAATTTTTAAGCCAAACAAGTTATGTATGATGAATATGAATTACAAATATCTGCCAGAGTAAATGAGGGGGGGAAACTAATGAAACATTCTAATACTGATAAAACTAATACTAATGATAATACAAATTTGATTGATAAGATCTTAAAATTCTAGAACATGCAAGTGGATGTAACTTATTACAGGCATCTGGTTGTTTCAAAACACATCCAATACCAGTTTGAGAGTAGGCGCATTAGGTTGAAATAATTGTAATATAGGTTTGTACTATTTATTAATATTTTTAAAAACTAATAATTTAAAATTCCAACACTAATAATGCACGCCACGCCAATGAGAGGACTCTAAGCTCGATAGATTTAACATGCATCAGCCCTTCTATATGGTGGACCTTCAGTGGCCCTAGATCTCAAACCAGTGAAATGCCTGCCACGAGTTTGTGACTATAATCACTAGGCTACTGTGGCCACTGTCTTTCTTCCAAAGAAGTGAAACATCAAACAAAATTAAAGTGTACCACCATGCTGATGGCAGTCAGGAAATAAGCATGGTTCAAACTTTTCATGTTAACATTGATCTTGAAAAGACACTCATTCCTAAAACTCTTTTGCTATACAATTGTGTTCACTTTGAAATAGATTTCCTTTGAGAGAGATATGTTGGGTGCCCCCATAGATATTCTAAATTTACACTGATATTTTCATTATATTTTTCCTCTTAGAACAGCAACAAAGCATACAAGCAGAAGAAGGGAATTGTTTACTCTTTCATGATGAAGAAACACAATTAGCTAGTGTAGAAAAGCTTTAAATTATAGAAAAAGTTTAAAGCTCATTCATCCAGTGAAAGAAGCTTCCCCTAAAGTGGTTAGCTGGATTTTTTTTTCTTTTTGGTGCAAAACCAGTTTTGTCCATGCTATGCCAAATACATTTGTGTTTAAGATATTAAAATAAATTCAAAAAAATATAGAATACTTGCTAAAAACAATGTAATTGACAAATAAAATCTTAGATACACAAAAAACCAATTCTCAATAAAAAAAAGCAAATAAGTTCAGGTGGGAGTGTTCCCCCAACAGATGAGATGTTTAAAGCAAAAAAAAAAGATGACGATGATGAATATGGATTAAAGTATATGAGAAATGACAAGATGAGTACTCTAAAAATCTAGGTGTTGGTAAGTGAAATGGCAGCGTCCAATTCATAGCCAACTAAGACAAACATCAATCTTTTTACTACTTGCAGGAGAAAAGAAATATTGTTGGTTGAATGTGTTAAGTTTATTGTCTTTTTGCAGTTCCATTGTGACTGCAAAGGTGTCTGCTCAAGTTCTAAATTGCTAGTTCCAGATCAGGAAAAGAAAAAGGTGAATGAAGTTGTTGGGCAGCATATTTAATGCAAATAAGATAATGTAAAGACATTCATACCCAAGAAAACAAAAAAGATGGTCGGGCTGAAAATTTGTCAGTGCTTAGTGAGTAAACACAATGACAGATCTTTTTATTTTTTTCCAGTAGATAACAGTCCCTCAAAAATAGCAATAAGTTCTGCTGTAAAAGAGGAGCAAGAATGTAGATTATAACTGATTGTAGTAATGCAGAATTCATGTAGCCATTTGCTCAAGAGCCATCATTAAAACTGCAAAGTACTCAGAGTAACAAGCACAATGCTAAAGTTATAACTGCTGATAAATATGGTGGATGGTACAGGATTTCGAAAAACTAAAGGATTGAAACAGATACAATTTAAACTAAGCCAATGTGCCCAAGAAAAAAGGGCAGTACAGCAAAAATACCAGAGAGAGTGTTCAACAAAAAAGCATGTATGCACACAAACTGAGGGGAAAGATACATGTGGGCCAATTTTGGTACTGGCAGTCACAATTTTTGTCAATCAAGAAACCCTTATAAGGGTGGGTAGTATATACTAATGCATGGAATTGGTGTTTGGAAGGACAACTGGATATAAATTATTGCAAGAGATGGATCATAACAATAAACTAGTGATAAAAGAATTGCAAAAGGCTCCAGAACAAATACAGAGAGCCTGGTGAAGCAATATGCTGCCTTCTTGAAACATACAGGTAAGCAGAGCCACATACCACATAACCATAGTCCCACTTCAAATAGATAATAACTCTGTAAACTAATAAAGCAAAACCAGCACACCAAGATGTTTTGAACAAAAGCTTGAGAAGGTTCAGCTTCTAGCAAGATTGTAGGAATTGTGCATCAGGCAACACTAGCTTACAATCACAATTAGTATACTCCTAACAAACAGCATCTGAACTAGAGATTTCGGTACTTTCAAGACAAACCTCAGGGTCAGGATGCAGGCCTTTATGCTTTGAGAAATATACCCAAATAGTTGCCTGTTGGGAAGAGCCATTATAAGCATTCCATTCAATCATGATTTATGGCAGTTTACCTTTTGTTATCACTGACACTCAATGAAGTACACATTCTGACAGGAGATCTGGAGATCATCAACATAAAGAGAACTTGTAACTGAGGGTGCCAAATGATTTAAAATTTGATTGACCTTCATAAAAAAAAAGTCTGATGCTCAAAATACTGCCCCAAAAGACATCCTCTTGTGTATAAATTCGCAAATGTGTGAAACCCAAGCGCACTTGAAAAGTGCAAGACACAAGGAAATTAATCAAGAAAATAGCCAAATTTCCATGAAATTCACAAGTCATTAAAAATGCCAGATCTCTTTTATCGTAAGCCTTTTCAATGTCAAAGAATATCGAGACTAAGTTATTACTATGAAGGAATACACTTCAAATTTGTGATTTGAGTGACATGATGTTATTAAAATGCTCCATCCCTGCCCGAAGACACATTGAAAGGAGAAGTAATTCTCGGTCACAAGCAAGCATACAAGTCAAACATTTGCATTTTCTCAAGAAGTTTGTAGAGATAGCTAGTAAATGTAATGGGCCCAGTTTTGGGGATTAGTAGTATCATTAGCTGGCCATTATGTTATCTAAGGAGCTTCGTCCCTGCCAGAAGCCACTTTGAAAGGTGGAGAAGTAATTTGAGAATTACTTCTCTGCCTTTATGCTGAGCTTGTATTTTTGAGATTAAATACAAGCTCAGCATTTTCCATTACCTCCAAAAGTTGGCAAGAGCAGTTGGTTAATGCAATGAGTCTCAAATTTTGATGGTTAGTAGCATTCTTGCCCAGCTTTAAAAAAGGAATTATACAGATCCTGTACCTAGCTGAAGAGAAAACATGTTCCAAACATGTCTTGCTGTTAAGACAATAGACTTCAAAGTAAAATTGTAAAGCAGGTGCTTCAGATGGATGTAGGTAATATCAGGTCAAGGGTTGTTAATTTGGCTTTGTTTAGATGTGATGCATCAGCTTTTTCTTAGTGAAAGGTTTATTGTAAGGTAATTGTAAGCAATTTCCAAAGTTTAAATAAGTTTCTTCGTAATCTAGAAAATTTTTGCATATGAATCAGCTTGTGACACAGATGAGAAGTGTGGGTGCCTTTTGAATCCGAAATATCAACCCTGTCTGTCAGCACACTATATACTTGAAAAATGCAAGAGATGGGAGCATTTGAATAGACTCCTATTGTTACCCCTAAGATATGTCATTTTAATATCAGTATTAGATCCTCCCCCGTAGCTATGCCACCATACCATTTATTGCCCAGCAAAGAAGACATTGTGCAAAAGATATTGATGAAATCTAGAGCAGCTAGTACTTTCAAGCGAATAAAAAATATCATTAAGGGTGTTTATCATTCCTTAGCATTATCACCCTTTCATGGCAAAGATACCCAGCCCATGATGCCACCAAGTGGACGTGGGCGTCCCTGATGCAAAGTTGATTCTTCATCCAAAGCCACAACTGATACTCCACAGTAAAAATAAGTTCCAGGAACATTTCAAAACCAATTCAGCTCCCGAAAAGAAGAGAGCTACTTGTGCAACCCCTGCTATTTAAGATCAAAAGGAGACAGGTTGAAATGGCCACAAAGACTAGAAGTCTGTGATCCTGCTGAATCAGGCACTTAAAAAATAGCATCTTTTTAGATGTAGTTCATTCTCAGCAACTGCCAGCAATGGATGATCCAAAAGTATAATAAATTTTCTTTATTCTAAAAATTTAGTAATGTCATCTTTTTTGGAGACCTGTAACTAATCCATCCAAAGATATTACATAAATAGTATAATCACCAAATTAAATAAGTAAAAAGTGATTATAAATTAATTCAACAGCTTCTCCATTAATAAACTACATAAAATCAGTAAAGTATGAAATATTAAATTACACTGTTTGCTTCCATGAAAAACATTTATCTTCGTTTCTTTTTCTCCTGCCTGCTCCTTCGTCCTACATGATGACTATGGTGTCTGTGTGAAGGCTGATGAATAGGACCGTCAGGCATACCGTCCTCATCGCTGGAATCACCCGCATCCTTTGAAATTAAAAGAACTTAAAATTAGGATACAGAAAAAAAAACAATATTTCTTTTATAATTTCCAAAAATCTGTTAAAGTAAAAAAAAACATACAGTTGGACCTCTATATAACGAAGTTGCTAAATCCCGAAAAAAGTTCGTTACATGGAAAATTTGTTATATAGAGATTCACCTCTTTCAACACTTTCATTATAAACCACATAAGACAAATTTTAAATTCATAAACACTATATATTAAAAAAAAGTAATTATTCACACTTTTTTTGTAAATTAATGCATATTTATTTAATATATCTTACTCATAAAAAAAATTTAAAAAGAAAGAAAAACTGCAAGGAAAGATTTTTGACACCTTTATTCACTTCCTGAAAAATTAATTTTTTCTTTTTTGCTCAAGCACTTACAATTTGACATTTTCGAGCTACAAGAAACGAAGTTACCTGAACGACTGATCAACACTACAAACGAACGGAGACTAGTTTAAGGTCACGGGCACATGAAGCAACTCCACTGAGGGTGAAAGAGAATATCGAAAGTGTTTCCAGAGAGCTGGCAATGGGGGTTAAAGGTTGCATTTCTTGTATGAAACGCCCAGAATTCTATTGATCAAGGCGAGGCATGCACCTAATAAAACCAGTTTAAGATTTACGATCACCATAAAATGTGTTAAAAGAGAGAATAACTTGAAATATCAAGAAATACTTTAAAAATAGGGTGAAAAAAAATTAAATCGCAAGAAAAAAAAGTTCGTTATATAGAAAATGCACTTTGCTATTGGAAGATTATTTTGCGAAAAAAAATCATGAAATGTTCTTGATCCCAGGAAAAAGTTCGCTATATAGAAAAATTCCCACGTATTTGAACGACAACAGTAGCAAAATTCCTATAAAACCATGTATTTAGTTAGCAGTGATCAAGAAATCCTGTTCGTTTTTTACATCTTTGCATATCGCACCGTTTCTTTTACAATGAGACCATAAACTTCACTGGAATAAAACTTGTATGGAGTTTTATTTTCAATGCAGTTTCCATTTGCTGAGTAAGTCATTTGTAGATGATTCAGCCTGTGGTTCGCATTTTATATATTGCAGTGATCAGTGGCGCCCACACGGTGGGGGGTCAGGGATTTCGGACCCCCAAAAAAGCCCTTGATATGTTTTCTGATTGATTATAATTCTAAGTATATAGTACGTAAAATTTAATTAAGTATTTGTTATTAATGATTAATTTTATTAATTAATGCTAATTATTTATTAAAAATTAGTTTTTTGCTGTGTTTTGTTCCCAAAAATAGACAAAATCAAAAGGAGCATGATACAAGAATGGTGAACTTTCGACCCCGGACCCCTCCCCTTGAAAAATTCATGTCTGTGCTACTGGTAGTCATTTATTCTTTATCCAAGATGACTGATGTCTTTTAGCTTTTTTTCTGTTCTTTGTTGTCGAAATACTAAAGCTCTATTCAAGCTGGAATCTATCTCAAGTTCTAACCTCCAGAGACACTGGAACATAGTTTTTAGTAATCGCCCTAGTATTTACTTCATTTTCATCCACTTCATCTTCATCAGTTAGTTTACTGACATCTGGTGGTAACACGGCAATTTCAATGTCGATCTCATCTGAATCTAAACTACTTAATTTATTCTAATGCTTCCTCATTGCATTGCACCTTTGCATTGACTTAACTCAGCAGGGGTGAAACAATAGAGAAGTGGAATTATTATTATTATTATTTTTACTCTTAGTTATAAAGAGAGAAAGAATGTGTCAATTACATGCTAATCATCCCACTGTCCTATTTACAGGGCAGTTAAAAAATAATACGCTAAAAATTACCCAGGAACAATAAAGCTCTAATTAACCACCAGAATGGTAATGAAGGAGTACTATCACATAGAAAATGCCCCACCAGGTGTCCAAAGTAAGCTGAAAAGGAATTCTGCAGCAGCAAAGAGATTATACAAATCATGCCAACTAAAGCAATGATTATGCAAAATGTCCAGAGGGAGGGGGAGAAACACATAACTCATGCTAGAAAAAAAGCTAATACATATCCCCACATATTCCAATTGACAAAATATTAGCAACATACAAATAATGATTTCCACATGATATTTTTCAGCTGTCCTCTAAATAGGACAATGGGATAAGCAATAACTTACAAGCATTTGAGGATAACAACTTCCCTGATTAGAATGTTTCAAAATAGTAGGAATAGAAATTTTTTTAACTGTGCTTTAAGAAACACAATTTCATTTAGCATAAAAATTTTCTCAATACAGATTACTTTTGATAGTAAAATTCCATTTTAAAATAAAATTTCAGTGGCTATGAAAAAGTCTTTATGAGTACTGTGTGCTCAAAAGTTCTAATCTAATAAGTAAGACTATGAACAATCTGAAAACATCCATGAAATGTCGTTCATAAAATTTATAATTAGGAAAATCAAACTTAAAGAAAATGCTTATTAGATTAGAAAATACTCAAACATGCCACAAATAATAATTTGAAAAATTTCTGGTGAAATCCTTATGTGTGAGATATTTAATTTACATAATATTTCTCTATTATTTCATTCAAAAAAATTAAATATTTTTCTAAAAATATAAAATATTGGGAAATAAAGCACTAATTCTATGTTTAGCATTTAAATTTTATCAAAATATACTTAACCATTTAGAAAAAATAGTTTTAAAAATCTATTTTTTAAATATTGTCTTTCTGAAGGGATTGTTTGTTTGCTTGTTAAATATAATAAGCAAACGAAAATTAAAAATTTTGAACATGAATCATTAACAGTGCTTTGCATGAAAATAAGCTCCTGACACCCCCATTCCCACAAACTCTAATGTAAAAATTTTTAAAAATTTATTGCTCTTATCATTGTAGTTGAATATTGTTATTTGCCCTCAGTACATGTTTCATAAACGGAATCAACTTTACAGTGTCCTGGGCAATGTTTCTGTGTTTCCAAGGTGTTTAAATTTTATTACACAATCTAATTTTTCTCCAGCTTTTTAAAAAAGAGTTAATGTATGTGAGTGTAAGTTTGTATCAATAATATCAAGCATTTATTTACCATTGAATTATATGGCATGCAAAGGTTCTCCCTATAATTACTACTGTATATATTTCAGGTGAATTTATTTTTAAAGTGCAACAAAAACCCATTTCTTCGCTTCTTAAAATTCTGCTTAATTTTTACTTTACTTGCCAAGTAGGCAATCTGAACAAAATTTGAATTTTAAAGTTGTCCTGTACTACTTATTACAGTAGTTTGACAAAATGGCTCACAAATCACTGCCTAATGCTGTAATCTCACAGGTTGTTACTTTTTTGTATAATTTCCATCTTCAGGATCTCTAGTAAATGAGCACAATTCAGTATTCTAATATCTTTTCGATTGTAATACCAGTTGCCCAGAATAAATCTTTGGGAATCCCAGTGCCCCCTCCCCAAACCTATGCTCTACAGCCAAATACGGATTTGGAAGAGTAACTGACAGTATGGACCATCAACAACCGCTGATGAAGAGTATCAAATTCATTCATCAAAAACTGCACCTTGTTACTCAACCAGAATTGAATGATCTTGTTGGGTATTTAAAGTTACGCAAGAGTAAATCTCAAATTCTTGTATCAACTTTAACAGTAGATCTTCTTCTGCTATATCTTCTCTTTACTATTAATCCCACAGTTATATACTCTTCTATTATAATTTTTAAAAATCTATTATAATTGAAGATTAATAAACTTTGCACTGACTTAGAAGTATGTGCTGTACTTACAGGCCTAAAGAAAAGAGGAAACTGGAATATGTTGAAAATGAGTAAAAAAATTACTAAAAAAAACAGAAAAGGTAGTATTTTTGTTTTTTTTTTTTTTTAATTTAAGGGGGAAGATCCACCCACTTGCAACAATTGTTCATGTCTTGGAAATATTTACACATTTACAGCCCCTCAGAAGACATTTAACAGTTAAAATAATTCTTCCCTCCCACCCTCTAAATCCAACTTATGGCCATAAAATTACCAAACAGTGGTAAAAATTAGGAGTGGGGTCCTGGGAAAACAGTGGGTGATGGGGATCAAATCCAGATTCAGGAGATCATTTTAAATCATCAAAATTGAGGGATATATATATACATATAACATATATATATATATATGCAAAGCCGTGGTAATCTGCATTTTCATAAATCATACACATTTGAATATCACCAAAATAAAATCTTCCTTTCAAATGTCAGAAATACATTTAAACAACTAGATATAACTTTTTCAAAGTTTCACTGTTATTATTCAAGTAAATCTTTTCCAAAAAATCATATTCATATTTTGTTATTTGCACAGTTGTAATAAAGATGATATTGATAGTATCAGCAAAAACTATAACTAAGATAATTTGTCCAATTGTATCAATATTGATAACTCCTAATTAATAATTCAAATTATCAGTGGCATAATGAAGAATATTAGGGACTCCCCCTGCAAAGTCAGGTTTGGGGCCCCAAGCCCAAATACATACTTGGTGTCAATCGGGATTTGGGTCCCCTAGAATCCCCACAATGCAGGGGTATACGTTATGCCACTGCTAATTTTAACTTGAGTGTCATGCAATAAAATTCATCAAAAATGAAATACTTCCTCAGATATAATAACTACAAAAAGTCATGCATTATTTTTTATGACAATCATTAATGTTGAAAAAAATGCATTATAAAGCCTCTTTTTATACAATTCAAAAGCAAGTTTAAATCCCAATTCAAAGCAAAAAAGTTTTAAAGTAAATTTTACATAAGGATGGAAAATTTTTTACTTTAATTCCAAAAAATATTTCAATTTTAAAATGTTATTTTTTTTTATAATAAATGTGTAACATGAATGCATAATACAGAAACATGTTAATATATGAACGTGCAGTATTTCATATACATATATGTTTATCAGTATTTTACATACATTAATTTCAGATAACTAATTAAAAAGTTTCATTTAAGAGGTTGTGTGTGTGAGTTTATTTTTTCCAAAACTATTTTTAAAAAACAATAAGAATCACTTTCTTCTCTTAAACTCCTCAAAGATCAATTATTGCAAAGAGCAAGATTAAGAAACAAATTTACTGTACTAGATAAAATATTAAGGAAGAAAAAAAGGCCCCAAAAATTTCAATTACTTTCCTATTTAGAAAAAGATATTATACTCCATCATAACAGAAATTGGTAAAAAATATCATAAAGATTATGATTTTAAGGATATGTTCTTAGTTAATTACTCGATAAAAGCATTTACTTTTAATCAAAGTGAATATGTGAATACAGTTGAAACTGCAACATGATGAAATGTGTTTTGCTAGAACCAGGATTTAAAGCTTGCTAAGCTTTTATGCCAATTATATGTCATTCAATTTGTGTCTTTGCTATCATTCATACCCACAATTCTTATCTCTTATTCTGTTTGTTCTTGTTTGATTTTCATTCTAAATATGGTTGAAAAATGAATGATTTTGGGTGACTAAATAATGACTTTTTATACTAAATATGGTTGAAAAAGAAATTTTACCAACCATGCTGTATACACCATTAAAGTGATGAAAATCAATCAGAAGTGGAGCTCAAAGAAACATTAAAAGTTTATTCTCAGCTTTGAGAAGAAAATCCTTGAAAATCTGTCAATCAAATAGCTGAAAGGTTTCAACTAACTGGCACCCATTCTAAGAAGCCAAAATTTAAAATAAGAAATATACTGTACCTTAGTGGAACCTGCAAAACAGTAAATATATTTTAAAGTACATTGTTCACATCTATTTAAACTTCAAAATAACCAATTTTACATTCTTTTTTCATTATGTCATGACAAATTTTCTCAATGATTATATTACAAGTGCTTCAGCATAATTATGATATTTAAATAGTTTATATATTTATTTAATTAATATTAAAGGAAAAATAAAAGGTAGAACTATTTCAGGTACATTTTAAAATGACTATAAAAAGCAAATATTAGTTTCTAAAAAGTAGTTACAGAGAACAACAATTAGTAAACACAGATATATTACATAGAAATATATTGTTTGTAACTAAATAAACTTAAGCACTCTATAAAATTCAATATTTCAATTCCAAAGATATAGTATAATAGTTAAAAGTAATTTAATTAACCAGAATTATGATTCATATGTATTTTTATAAAAAAAATTAATTCAATTCCATATTCAAACTTTTCATTTGAAAGCTGAAGAATTCACTAAAATTAATTCTAACTTACAAGTTATTACATGAGGGTACCTTGATTCACCAATCTGAGTTTCAAGTATTCCTTTAGGTCCCCAGGAAAAACTCTGCAATGATTGTTTAATAAAGATGCACTCCGGGACATTAATAAAGATGCACTCCGGGACATTAATAAAGATGCACTCCGGGACATTAATAAAGATGCACTCTGGGACATTAATAAAGATGCACTCTGGGACATTAATAAAGATGCACTCTGGGACATTAATAAAGATGCACTCTGGGACATTAATAAAGATGCACTCTGGGACATTAATAAAGATGCACTCTGGGACATTAATAAAGATGCACTCTGGGACATTAATAAAGATGCACTCTGGGACATTAATAAAGATGCACTCTGGGACATTAATAAAGATGCACTCTGGGACATTAATAAAGATGCACTCTGGGACATTAATAAAGATGCACTCTGGGACATTAATAAAGATGCACTCTGGGACATTAATAAAGATGCACTCTGGGACAACACGAGAGCTATATCAGGGATAAAATTCGTAATTTTGAACCTTCCTGAAGTGACAATGACACCTGAGCTACCCTCGTACTCTCCAAACTTCTACATCACACTAATGTGAGGGTTTCAAGTGAGTGAGTGAATATTAACATTGCACTGTTCATCTAAACAAGGGCTTTTGGTAACAGGCCTCATAATTTTGAACCATGGTCAAGTGACGAGGACGACACCTGAGCTAGCACCCCCTCTCATAACTACCACACTACAACAATGGGAGGTCATTTGAGCTCTTGACAGACTCCTGCATCACTCCCCTACACAATGGATCTTCAGTGGTACTGGGCTTGAACTCATGACACACCAGCCATAAGTCCATTACCTTGACCACTAAACTACTGCAGCCTTGTGATTGTTTCAAGCCTTGGCAGATTTAACATGCATCAGTCGTTCTATATGGTAGGTCTTTAGAGGTAGCAGGACTCAAACCCTTAACCCTACAGATCCATTATTAGTCACAAGTTTGCAACCATAGCCATTCAGCTACACAGAGGACACTTTCAACTGGAAGATTCCTTAAAATCAATTAAATGAAACTCTCAGACTCAAGCATGATCAGCTGTGACGATTAGATCCTATTCAATATTTGTGTAATTTTAATTAATTCTGCAAGTAGTATATACATAGAGCTTCTGTTATTCATTAGATTTTTAATCCACTGATCCTTATTGCTGATGCTGAGTTTATTGAGGTTATATAGATTGAATGGATTATATGAACACTTGTTTTCAAGCTGGTAATCTAATCTATCATTGAAAAGTAAGAGGAAATGTTTAGTTTTCACTTAGCATAAGATTTTTAGTTAGTTAAAAGACTGAAATTTACTGAATTGCTCAATTAGAATAAAATAGGAAGAAATTACTGAAATTCTATTTAGTGAAAATAATGTATGCTTAAAACCTTTATTGAGAAAATTGAAAAGGAAAAGAAATTCATGTGTCGACCACTGTTGGGCCTGACAAGTCAGGGTACAGGTTGTGATCTACTTAATTCTGCGAATTGATTAAGAGTGAGAAAGATGAATCATATACACAGTTCATGTTAACCTACATTTGCAGTGACTTCCCTTCAAATAAGTTTCACCAGGAAGGGTGAGTTTTAAAGTTTGTTAAGTTGCCTTGAAAGCTAGCCAATGAAGGAACAATCTCTTAAGCTGGAATAGTGACGGAAATGTCAATTGAAGACTAAAAGCTGAGTACAGTCAACGATCTTTATGCAATCAATCAGCAGGCTCACCTATTGGAGGAGAGCATTTGGCAGTCCAGAGATCACATAGATATTAGAAAAATTTAAGAAAATGTTGAAGTTAAAAAGAAACACAATTTAGATGGAATTTCACATAATATATTAAAGAAGAATATTTCTTAGTTTATTCAGAGCCTATTCCTCAATACTAGATAGTAATCTATTTATTGTCATGAGAAATAACTTTATTATAGTTAAAAATGCTTTTAATCACCACTGATAGCTTTTAGATTTTGATAAAAATTCTGAGGCTTTTGTTTCTCATGAACCAATTTATGTTGCAATTGTCCTGATAGTTAAATTTTGAGTTTCTATGAATAGATTTACATTAATATGGGCAGAGTGTCTTTAGATGAAGCAGGCATAAATCAGGATTGATATGACAATCCATTCATAAACAAACATCTTATTTTTAATTGATAATATGGATTTCTGTGTGATTAACAGGAAAACTTTAGCCTCGGAAATTGTGAAATTTCATCTTTTCCCTAATGTGTTATTTAAAAGTATGTCTTATCTTGCCTAACACCAAGATATTTGAGATTTTGAGACCAGGGTATCTGTGTTATGAATAAATTTCTGGTGGTTTATTCTTGATGGTGATGAGAAAAGGAAACTTCTTTTTTATTAATATTAAGGGTAATTTTCCAAGTGAAGAATCAATCTTTTAATCTCACTATATATTTGTGTAGGAAGTGGGTGAGGAGTCTGAGCTCATCATGTTAACATGTGTTGAAGTGTGATTATCATATAAGCAAATTGTAGTGATGAAAGTTCATGTAATACAATCTACTAAAGTGTTAAATAAAGTAGAACTGAAATCTAAAGTATTGGGGCAATCAAAGATGCATGTTGAACTTCCAATTACATTATAAGGACAGTAGGAAGAGCCTTTAATTTTACAGATAAATATAAAAAAAGTCCATAACTGGTCAATATATGTAGGGTATTTTTTCATGACTTGATTTAACATTAACATGATTGATGGTAAATGCAATCATTAAATATTTTTATAGATATTAATCATCTAGAATTCATCAATATAAAATTAGTGAAATAGTTTACAGAATGCTATAACCAAAATCAATGAGACAGTTTTGAGTTTATAAGCTTAGCAATCTTTTTCTAACAAATTCACCTCTATTATAATGAATTATATTAAGGTATACCATTTTGAAGTCATTACATCTACATTAAAAGAATGTAGAAAAACAGTGCCTAAATCTAAAAAAAATACACATAGCTAGGTAAATAACTTAAGACTACAATCTTCATTATAAATACCAAAATCATAAATTATAAAACAGAATCTAAAATTAAGAATAAAAGTTAATCTTGAATGTTATAAAAATATGACACCTACTAAAAAATTACTATAATCTATTAGCCATACCCTTTATTTAAGTACCAACACATGTAGTTTATATCAATAGCTAATCAGCAGAATCAAATTTAAATCTAATAGCCAAATTTTTCAGAATTTATCAACGACAGATCATTTAAGAATTCAAATTTAAGACACATCACTAAAGAAATTAGTTTATTTTATAAGTTTTCAATAATAAAGTTTAGCTAAATTACATTATGATGATTAAAATTACATTTTAAAAATATGTAGAATTCACTTTTTAAAATTAAAATTGTATTTTTACAGAAGTAAAACCATGAATTAGAAAGGTTCTAATTTGATCAGTAAGTTGGATGATAACATAGTTATCTTGAATTTTATTGTTTGATACTAAGGTTGCTATAATGTTTACATTATAAGGCCATTATTTTTTATTCATTTATTTTTACTGCAGTAACCTTATTAACCTTTTAAACACTACAATTAGATGAAAAGTAACAAATTAATCATTGATTATAAAAGTTGAATATAGGAACTATGGGGGAAAAAATTTTCAATAAACATTTTTTTTATATGATTTATAACACATTTCATAAATGGAACATCGGGATTTAACACATAGTTTAGTGGTTTTAAAAAATTTAATGCATAATATTCATGTTCAAAATTTGATTTGTGTAACTTTTTTTTTTTAAATTATTAAGTGAATTCTTAAATGTTATTCAAAAATAATATAGGTTTAAAAGGAAAAATTAAACTTTCCTTTAACAACTTTAAAAAAAATTACTTTGTTGATAAGAAGGTAAAATTCAAAAAATTTAACATTTACTTATTAGGCTTACTCAAAAAAGAAAAGCAACAGTAGGATGAAGGAAGTAACCAATAATTTTCTTATCAAAATTCACAGAACTATTATATGGATGAAAAGCTAGAAAATACAGAATCAGAAACTCACCAAACCTTATTAAATTAAGAAATAAAGGCAAATATATTATTGTTTTGGGCTTCTTTGTTCCAGATTTTTCCCTATTGTCTATGATAAAAAAAACATTTCTCATGCAATATTTTCTTGCACTCAAAACACTTCTTTAGTATTTTTCTGGCATACAGAATAACATACTTATTTTAAAAGCATACCTAATTGTCTAAATCTAAAATATTTACAAGTTTTCTATGCAAAAAAGGTGCAGGAACAGAATGCATTTTCAGTTTCATGTGAAGCAAACAAAAAGTTACTTCTCCATGCAAATTCAGATCCAATTGTTCTGCTTCTGTATCATATAAAATTCATTCATCAACAGCGATACTTAGAGAGAATTGCTAAATAGATTTCAATACAGTTTACTTCTAAAAAGGAATCGATATACAAGAAATCTGTCTGGTAAATCGACTCCTTTCATTCCCTCTATTGTATATTTTTTACAAAATTTGGCGGAGAAATATCAATTTTTTTGTCAACAAAGTTTTTTATTTCAGTAACTGCCTCGAGAGTTGAATAATTGGATCCTATAGTAACCACACTGGTTTTTCCAATAGTAAATGAACCCTTGTTTGTCACTTCAAATGCAATTTCATGATATATTTCCTCATCTATGTTGTAGAAATTTCAATTATACCAAAAACAACACATTCACAAATATATATCTTCCTTTACATCTTCCTCATCAGTTAAACATTCACTTTTATCAGGAAGCAGTTGATAAATATCAATATAATCTTCATCCAATAATGCATAAAAATAATCTAGGACTTCTTATACAGCTTGAAATAGTTTTGAATGTGTAGAGTAGTTTGAACCAGCATTATGTATCTTCATTAAATGCAGGAACAGGCAAAGACCATGAAAAAGGGAGAAGAACATGTGATACTCCAACATAAGTGCCTAAGTGAGTTATAAGTAACATCTAACTATCAAACAATAAAAATGTCGAATTTAAATCATTCTTGGATAAATTTCTTTAATAATCAAAAATATTAATTTTACTTTATTAATCAAATATAAACTATTCAAAGTTTTCCATCCAGGCTTTACTGAATTTGTAGTAATTTCTAACCATAGCTTTAGAACTTCTAAAATAAAACAGTCCATTAAAACATAATATATATTATATTCAATAAAAAACAAATGTAGCAACCCCCACCTCCAAACATACAATTTTTTCTAAAAAACAGAAATAACCCAACATCACTACAAAATGATTTATAATACAAATTTAAAATACTATTATTTTACAAATGTTTGTAGTCCCTAACAGTAGTTTTATAAATTCTAAGACAAATATTTCAAAATTCTTTTAAAATATATATCTCATAGTTCTAACTTTGTGTGTGTGTGTGTTATTCTGGATATTCTTAAGCAATACTTCGTATAATTGATGAAGTCTAATTAGAATGTTATTATCTGTTTACTTCTCAAGGACTGAAAATATAAATATAATATAAATTACTGCAACACTTTGATAACATCTCAGTAGCAATTACAAAATTTTATTTGCTATAATTTTTAAAGCAAAATTTCACAAAATTGAAAGGATGCAATAATTTTTAACAAGAAAGAAAAAAAAACCTACTGTTATTCTTTGAAATATTCTACATAACATTTGTACATCATGAAAACTTTAAAAAGATAGAAACTTCTTACTATAATTGGAAATAGACCCCACAAAAAATACACAATTCTTCCTTAAAAATAAGAACTAATACAACCTGATACAAAATATAAATTTGAAAGCATTTTTTTCAAATGTTTGTAGTCATAGCACACACAATAGTTTTGACAGCCGAAAGCAGTTTTTATAATATTACCTTACCCGGCTTTCCTCTTTCGGTGGAATGAACACCACAGCAGCAATGCAGACCAGCTGGAATATTGCACTAAAGAACAGACCGTATCTTAACAATTCATCAACTAGATCAGCCATTATGTAGCAAGAAGTAGCAAGCTAGCAGACAAAGCAACTCGGACAATTTTCTCAACAAAACCGGATCAATACAGAAAACCAAAAACAGTGAATAAAAAGTTACAGTGAATAGAAAGTTACAGTGAAAACCGATTTAGAAAGGAGTTTGAATCTCGTATTAGTAAGGTGACCATTTTTTTTACAATGAAAAGGAGGACGAAAAATTCAAGAAAAATTACAACTTAAATATCTGAAACATTCTAATAATTCAAACGAAAATACGCTAACTACGCTACATTCTTTTTAATTAGTACCTGTAAAGAGTATTTTTCCATTGAATGATTTTTTTTTTTGCCAACATATCATTTTCTAATACATCGGAAAGTTTGGGCAAAAAATATCCTTCATACTGAAGTTTACGGTAAGCACTGTAGCTAAAATATTAACATTCAATTTTGATTTCTCACTAGTCACTTCACAAAAATCATTACCAAATGAAAAAAAAAAAACTCTTTCAACTGGTACATTAGTTCCAGGGCAGCACAACGTAAATTTAACAAGAATAATTACATTTTCATATAGAATGTGTTCATTTTTTAAATGGTTTCAGTAATTTCACCTATATTTTACCAATTTTTTAGCATGTTGATTTTCCAATTGTTCTAATTTATTAGAATTTAAATGTACATTCAGTCTTCTTTCCACTTCAGACAGACAATTGTCATCGATTTTAATATCAGGTATTTCTTTCGATAAAAACTCAACGAAATTTTCTATATCTGTCCACTTAATTGAGACCAAGTCAAAAAATACCATTGAAAACTGTTATTTCCTGTGATATTTGTTTCAGACCATTCTTCGAGATTTTGGAAAAATGTTTGGTTCATCTCTGACTACAGAGATTAACAGATCAGTTTTAAAATATTAAAAAGGAGGACACATTTTGAGGAAGGGCAGAACCTATAAAAGGAGAACTGTCCTCCGTAAAGGAGAACGATTGGTCACTTTAGTATTAGGATCACTACGATATTCGCGGTTGGCAACGCTCTTTTGTTGTTATTTTGAGAAGTCCGTGCGGTGGTGTCTCGAGTTGCTGTCATAGTGTCATTTGGTATGTAAGAAATGTGTCTATATACTCGTTTGTCATTATATACTTATAAGATAAAGCTAAAGTATATGTTTCTTATTATTTTTAGAAAACTGGTGACCGGATGTATTAGTCATCTGAGCCTTATTTCATAAGGATTTTCATTCTCTTTTGATAAAAAAAAATATTGTTGAAACTATCCTCTAAAAAAAAAGTTTTTTTTTTTTCAACTCATCTATACAACGAAAATAGGACTTTTGTTAATGTGCTATAAAAATTTTAATTTTTGTTACTTAGACTTAATAGAGGTGCTCTTGTTCTCATTCTTCAAAAAGTGTTACATCACTATGGTAGTTTTGTGATAAGCTCATGATATTGATAGTACCGTAAGTTACAGTACCGATTAAATTTAATTTGTTCATAAGCAGAATTGTTCCGAATTTATTTCCTTTGGAAAAATGTTTTTGCAGTTTGGAAAAGATTTTTTTAAAAAAATGCCACAAAATGACTTATTGAAGTGAAAGTTACGAAACTGTGATGGTGTTTAATGATTTAATATAAATAAAAACGAACTGTATTATCTTAGAAATTTGTTTTGTTGATTCTTTTTTTCTGCAGATTGATTTTAATTTCATATATATATCATATGGCAAAAGTAAATTTTTCACTTTTAGGTGTATTCGCTATATAATGTGCACCCTTTTATTATGAAGAAACCTAAAATGTATATTTACAATGAGCTTATCTTTTGACAAAAAGGATTCATTTAAGAACATGTCCCAAAATATCCTTCCACCATTGTGCTCTCCTGCTTAGCAAATAGTGCAACATTAAAATCAATGGTTATGTTTAACAGAAAACCAATGCCAAAATCCAATATCCTGAGAGGTATTTTCATTCATGTGTTAGAATGATGGATGGACAAATAGTTGTAATATTGTGGATAAGAAATGTTTGATGAAAGTGTCCGGATCTTTTAAAAAAATATAGAAAGTCGTTTAGTTTGGGACATGGTCAGATCCCATCTAACGGATAATATGAAGAAATTGCAAACAGATTACAACACAGACATGGCAGTTATTCTAGGTAGATGAACTATTAGTTTTTAGTCTGTAGATCTGTGTATCGATAAGCCATTCAAAACAAATTTAAAACACCAGTGGAATATGTGAATGTTAGAAGGGTGGGAAAAAAACTTTTACAAAAGACCAAATGCATACATAAAAATCTGACTTTTATATGTTCATCTTTTTCTTTTTAAAGCTGTTCTTTCTATACCTGGCATATCAGTCTTATTCTTTGTTAAAAGTGTGCATTATATGTCTGAGTATGCTGACTTTATTCTACTTAATCTACTTTAACTTATGTATTCAATAATTATAGTTTAAATAAATAACTAAAACTTGCTCCTTTTCAAATTCCTCTCTGAAATCTTTAGAAGTTATTTTTTTACAAGCATAATTTATTGTTTTCAAATGTATAGATTGTTTTCTTTGCCAACCTTTTTTAATTTATTTTGCTTAATATTACCTTCCTAACTTGTAGCTCTGAAAAATCTTCATATGAATGACTGATTGGATGTTAAACTTAACATTTCAGTCCGTAGTTGGCTAGTAAAGGTTTTCTGGATATAATAGGTATTAAGCTTTTATTAATAGTATACCCATTATTTATTAGGATTTATTATCAAACATCTTTCAATTTTGTGTTGATGTTCTGTTTTCAAAAGATTTTGACTCTGCATCCAAACTATTACTTCAAATTACTCAAAGAATTTAATAAATAATTTTCTTAGTCTATTGGATTGTTCAATATTTTACAGTTGAATTCAAACTTTATTAAATTTTGCAATGAGTGAGTAATTTGCAATGTTGTTAAATTTTAAAAGGATTTTACTATTTTAACTTTCTTAAATACTTGGTTTGTAATTCTAGAATATTCTCAGTAAGAAAGCTGGGTTTATTTGAAAATTATTTTGTTTTGAGAGGGGAGATGCATTTAAATTATCATTTTCTAATATGATATCCAAATACTCAAATTTCAATTTCATAAATTAAAATATTTTATTACAAGTTTATGTGGGTAAAATCCTAGGAGAACCCACACCCTTGGCGACAAAACGAAAAACGCGCCAAGCCAGAACGACAATGGCGGCAAGTGAATACAGAGAGATAAGGTGGATGCGTAATGAAAATATATGTAAACAATACAGGGTAAACTCCTAGGAGAGCCCCCACCCTTGGCGCCAAACCGTAAAAAGTGCCAAGCGAAAACGAAATGGCGCCAAGCAAACCCGACAACGGTGACAAGTAAATATAGCAGTATAAGATGGATGCGCAATGAAAATACATGTAAACAATACAGAAATTTAACATTTAAGATAAAAAAATATAACAACAGCACTTACTTTCTTATTGTTGATCCTTCCCAAGTAGAGGGTAAAGTGTAACAACTGCTTTTAAAAAATTCTGGAAAGTCTCGTCACTGAGTGAGTGATCGCGAGAGCGCCACCATAAATACTCAGCGAGGTAATGGTCGAACATGCCTTCTGCGTGGCTGGTGTGATTATGGAGAAAACTTTTATTGCCGATTAACTTACTATTGGAAAACCACGAATTCTTTCTTATACTTCTGCAAACATCATGCGTATTCACACCTTTTTTTCGACACCTCCATTCAAATCCATCCAAAACAACACTCTTTCGTTCATTTAATCCCATTTGCTCATTACATTTAGGACATTCACATAACTTGAAGCAATTAATCCTTCTTTCATACACCATTCAATCAATTCTTTCTTGCCTCTAGCATTCAATAATGTAAAAAATTCTAACGTGTATTCACTTACAAGCGCAGCCATACTTTCAACCCGGTGCCCAACAACAAAATGAAATTTGAAATGCGCGCCCACAAATGACGAAAATTCTAGAAAAAGTTAGGGTTGCCATATGTTGTATTTAAAAGCAAGGTTACCATGACGGCGCAATTATCGCCAACCAAAGTAATTCGCGCCAAGGGTGAGGGCTCTCCTAGGAGTGAACCCAATACAGAAATAAAACATTTAAGATAAAAACAAATATAAATACAGCACTTAATTTCTTACTGCTGATCTTTTCTGAGTGGAAAGTACAGCATAACAAATTTCAAAAAAGTCTTGAAGGTCTCATTGCTAAGTGAATGATCGTGTGAGCGCCACCATTTTTATTCTGCGAGGTAATGGTCGAACATACCTTCGGCGTGTCTGGTGAAATTTCGAAGAAAGCGTTTTATTGTCGACCATGTTACATCATGCCGATCGTTACATTTAGGAAATCTATAACTCTAAGCAATCAACCCTTCCTTCATACATACACTATTCAATCAATTCTTTCTAACCTTTCACATTCAGCAAAGTAAAAAAATTGTAAGATATATTCCTCCACACATGCAACCATTCCAACCCGGTTCCCCCAAACAAAATGAAATTCGAAATGCCCGCCGACAAAATACGAAAATTCCAGAAATAGTTAGGTTTGTCATATCTAGTGTATCAAAGTAGGGTTACCAAGATGGCACAATTATCGCCAACCAAAATAGTTCTCGCCAAGGGTGTGGGCTCTCCTAGGACTGAACCGTTGAGGTGAGTATGATACTATACAATTCCAAGAATAATTGCATTCTTAATATAAGGCTTATAGAAATATGTATTTTAAATTTTTCATTGATATTCCTGGAATTATAATTAATAATGTGAAATATTTTATTTATTTTTTAAATTTAATTATATATATATAGTTCTGATTTGTTTCATTCAAAGATGAATTATCATTGGCAGTGTTCAAAGATTAACAACTATAACACATTTCCTGCATCTTACACAAATTAGTTAATGTATTAGTACCATAATTAAAATTTTTATGTCAATCTGCATAATTACACTGAAGTATTGCATATTTTAAGCAGAATATTTTTTTACATATGTTGAAATTTTTTATTTTTATTTTGAGACTTAAATATTATAAAGTAATACACATTTTTAATCATTTTGATGTATAAAATATGCTGAATTCATAATTTTGTTATTCTTATTTATAAAAAAAATTAAATGGTCTGCATATGCATAACATGTTTTCATGCTAATTCAAATTTCACTCTACATCAGCATAAATTCGATACTTTATGCCTAATTAAATCCTTACTGATTTATTTTCTTGAATAAGAATACAAATGCAATTTCTTACAGGAATTTTTTTTATGTTAGATATTCTGTGTTATATTACAAAAAAAAACAACTTCAGCTTGTATTAAAACCTTCAGACTTAGTTTTATAGTTTAGAAATATTTTTCATAAATTTAATGGAAGGAGAACTCAATATTGACCACATCTGTAAAGTTTCATCCTTTTTCACATAATATTGCTTATACAACTTTACTAATTAAATTTACCATATATCCCAGATTTTTTTTTAATTATAAATCTTTTTCTTCGTCTTTTTTATTACACAGGATTAGATCGACAAAGTTCAGCTTATTATATGCTGTTGATGTTTTTTTCAGCATGTACAAATGGTCTAAAGTGTAGATACAATTAAATAATTTGCTGTAGAAAAATCCCCAGTATGCTGAATGGATAGGCAGCTTCAAGAATACCTTCTGCTTTTGTTGTAAGAAGAAACCAAGATAAATTATTTGTCAGACAAAATTACTGTCTATTGTTAGATGCTCATCAGATGCTACCCACATCCTTTATAAGCGATAGAGCAAAAGAAATTAAAAATCTGAAGTAGATAAAGATATTCCTAACATGTGTTTTAATATGCGTTCATATACACCTCTCTAAGCAATATGCACATACAATGGTGAAAACAATTGAGGGGACAAATGGTTTTGTTTGCAATTAAAAATTAACAAAGAAAATAAAACCAAACCTGTCAAAAATATCATCTGATATGAGACCAATATATGGGAAAACAAAAATGGGCACTGCTTACATCCTAAATAGGGAAATTGGTCACTTTTCCAGCTCAGCAACTGACCAACACTGTCAGTCAGAGAAAAACATGTCTAATAGGTGTATTATCCCCTCTAACTGTGACACAACTCTTGCATTGGTGTTTCATACTGTTTACCAGTGTCCTTATCAATCCCTGTGGCTTTGATTGATTGATTGAATATTAACGTCGCACTGTTCAGCTACACGAGGGCTTTTGGCGACGGACCACGTAATCTTGAACCATGGTCAAGTGACGTGGACGACACCTGAGCTGGCACCTCCCTCTCCTAACTACCACACCACACCAACGGGAGGACGTTTCAGCTCTCGACAGATTTAACGTGCATCGCTGCCCTACACGGAGGGTCTTTAGTGGTACAGGGTTCGAACCCGTGACAAAGCAAGCCACGGTCCGATACCTATACCACTCGGCTACCGCGGCCACACAATCCCTGTGGCAACCACACCCACTCTTGAACTCATCGATGTTTATTAGAGCTGCTCTTCGAGGTGCAATTGAGTGTTCGAGGACATCCCTTACGTATTTGATTCGATTAAGTTTAAGGGACATCGCAAGCCACACCAATCATTGAATATCCTCCAATTGGAAATGTTCATTCATCAACCAAGACCTGTGTGGGCATTTACATAGTGGCATTACTGTGTGGCATTGACATAGGAGGCAATAATCTCGTCCCTATACCGCTGACCTGTCAGAATACCTCTGTCGAACACATGGAGGTCGATATGCCTGTCTGCCATGATGGACTCACAGGTTCTCTCCATGTGAGAACATGTCTCGAGTTGTAATCCAGACTGAATCATGATTCAACATTGCAGAGAACCTGCACTCAATCATCCTCTGTCTGAAACAGATGTTCTCAGCATTATGTTAGACAATAATTTTTGTTGTTCACAGTCAAAGGGATGCAGACTAAGGGCACCAGCATTATGTCTCTGGGGGACTGTTATCAATGAAATTGATGTTCCTGTTGTGTTATACACAGGTTGCAAGACAATTGTGTTGCTTTTGCAGACCTATCCCTCTTGGCTAGAAATCTCAAATAACAGTCTTGAGCAGACATTGTTGCCCTTTTGCGACCCTGATCAGATCGACGGACCACTGTTCCTGTCTCTGTGAACTAGTGGACATCCCATTTCTCGAAACCTCTAGGTTCCTACAGCAGGTAACCTGTGATTAGCCCATCTTGAGTCTTCCAACTATCGGCCATCTTGGGGCAACGTCTAGACCAGTGGTCTTCAAACGGAACCCTGAAGTTCCACAAGGCATTCCAAAGGGTTCCACGAGTCACAATAAAAACATCTAGATGAAATAAATATGTTTGCAAAAGGGATTCATATGTTCACTATGAAGTTTGTATAGTTACAAGTATCAAGTACCCCCCTATTCATTAAAACAGAAAATTTTATTTATACATAGTAACTTTATTTTGAAACTTTTTAAACTTTTATTATAATATAATAAAAGAATATTACAACACACACACATTTTATCTTTTAAAATATACTTCCTACTAGATTGTGAATATTCTATTGTTTATTATCTCGAGTTCCACAAGATAATTTTGTACTTGTTAGTTAGCACAATGTCTTGCAAAACTATATAGTTTTCTAATGGAAATTGCACCTTTTTTATATTTGTAGAAAACAAAACCTATAATGAATGAAAGGGAACAACATATCAATAGAGTGGATGTTAAAATCTAAATTAAAGCAAGAACAGCTTCTAAATTTTAGGTTGCAAATTTGTGAAAAATATATGGGATTTCTCACACAGCTATAAACATTTCATTGCCATTCAGAACATTCTGTTTTAGTGAAATATATTTATCAATGTAACTGGCTTCAAAAACAAAGTATAAAAGCAAATTGAAACTCAGAATATTAATGTGATTGCATTTAATCTCAAAAGACCAAGACCGCGACAATTTTTGTGAAAAAAAGCAAGCACATATCCCAGTTACTATGTATAATAAAGGGTGTTTTTTAGAGGTATAGAACTTTAAATTGCAATAAAACAACGATGTATTATTCGATTGACATGAATTTTTTTTTATTCGAAAGATAATCTTGTGGCATTACATTTTAAATATGATCAAGCAAGGCGTAGATTCGTCGAATGGGCCCAAAACGAGATTGCAGTTGTTCCCGATTTTCATAAGCGAATTTTGTTTAGCGATGAAGCGCACTTCTGGTTGAATGGCTACGTCAACAAACAAAACTGCCGCATTTGGAGTGAAGCTAATCCACAAGTGTATGTCGAAACACCGTTACATCCAGAAAAACTGACTGTTTGGTGCGCTTTATGGGCTGGTGGAATCCTTCTTCAAAAACGATGAAGGCCACAACGTTACAGTCAATGGTGATCGGTATAGAGCCATGATTATTAACTTTTTCATTCTTGAATTGAACAAGCATGATGTCCAGGAGCTGTGGTTCCAACAAGACGGCGCAACACAGCTCGTGCCACAATCGATTTATTGAAAGACACGTTTGGTGACCGCCTAATTTCACGATTTGGACCTGTGAATTGGCCTCCAAGATCTTGTGATTTAACACCGCTAGACTATTTTCTGTGGGGCTATGTAAAGTCATTGGTCTATGCGGATAAGCCACAAACGCTTGACCATTTGGAAGACAACATTCGCCGTGTTATTGCCGATATACGGCCACAAATGTTGGTTGATTGATTTAATATTAACGTCGCACTGTTCAGCTACACGAGGGCTTTTGGCGACGGACCACGTAATTTTGAACCATGGTCAAGTAACGTGGACGACACCTGAGCTGGCACCCCCCTCTCCTAACTACCACACCACACCAACGGGAGGACGTTTCAGCTCTCGACAGATTTAACGTGCATCGCTGCCCTACACGGCGGGTCTTTAGTGGTACTGGGATCGAACTCGTGACCAGGCAAGCCACGATCCGATACCTATACCACTCGGCTACCGCGGCCACCACAAATGTTGGAAAAAGTCATCGAAAATTGGTCGTCCAGATTGGACTACATCCGAGCCAGCCGTGGCAGTCATATGCCAGAAATCATATTTCAAATGTAATGCCACGAGATTATCTTGCGAATAAAAAAAAATTCATGTCAATCGAATAATACATCGTTGTTTTATTGCAATTTAAAGTTCTATACCTCTAAAAAAAACACCCTATACATGGATAGGTGACACTTGGATCACAAATTAATATTATTAATGAGTAAATTATATTACAAAATTAGGTTAAAAAATTTTTAATAATAAATGCAATATTTTTTAATTGCCTTTACATAAAGTATGTATAACATGAGGATCTACTTGAAACATATTCTTCAAAGTAAGTGTTTGGAATGGGGTTCCACAAAAACACTTTCTAGTTCTAGGGATTCCACGAAAGCACCTTCAAGCTCTAGGGGTTCCATGAGTTGAAAAAGTTTGAAGACCTCTGATCTAGACGATGAAGTCTAGCCATATTAACGATAGGTGAACAAAGAAATTTTTTAAAAAGCAAGGATTTGGCTAAGCTAAAATGTTTCAAAACGTCCTTATGCTACAAGCTTCAGTGAGGTACCTCTATACATACGTGGTCACAGTGCCACTGCCTTATGATATCACAGACCACTGCATGCCAGAGATGTCAGCTAAGAGCTTAGCTGTCATCCGATACTTTACTTGCGTATAGGCATTAATTGTTTTGTTTTTAAAAAAACTGTTCCTTCCTTTAACTGTTTTCACCTGTGTATTTTTAAAAAACCACCACCAGTTCAGCTTTATCCTTTCTAGATTCATGTTCAGCACATTAAATTCATTACGAGTTGACCATATTCGCTCAGAAAATGAAACTTTTTAAAATTTGTTGCCCAGTGCAATTTAGTAAAAAACCTGCTTTGTTGGAATTATGCTTGAATGTACCCATACAAAGTAACTTGCACATTTATCTTTCCTACAAAGTTTAAAATAAAGGGAGCAAAATTTCATTATTGACCATTTTTATAAATTTTCAAAAACTACCTATTTTGATGCAGAAGCATGTATATTTTTTAAGAGAAGCAAAATTAATAGTGGATAGGAAACATTTCATTATTTTCTATGAATATTTCTGATTTATGAAGGAAAAAAGGATTTAAAATGAATCTTCTGAAATTTTTAACTTAAGTTATATTATAAGCATGTCTTTTAGGAATTATATTTTGAAATGCTTACATTTTTAAATGAATTCAAAGCATGTATTTTTTCCTTGAAATAATTAAAACATATTACCTTTTTTAAAAAAAATTCTGGTCTGCTATGTAATTAGGAAAGACAGAAAAATGCACTATTATTTCTCTTGAGATACAATATCCCCCCTCCCCCGTTTCTGGCCACTTTTAGTTTAGTATATAGCTAGGGTAAAATCGAGAGTGTTTTCTTTTGTTGTCTTTTCTTTCTCTCTATTTGTATATGTGTGTAAATTCATTAATATTATACTAAATTATTATAAATCGGATTTAAACCAAAGCTATAAGTAAGACTATAGGGCAAAGTGAAATAGCCGCTATAATTTATAAGCAAACTTTTCGGTTTAGGGCTAAGATTGAAGAGTTAAACAGCATTTTAAAGCATCAGCTTTCTGCTACATTTTCATGGCATTGTGTGGAAGTTTGGAGAGTGAGATGCCAGTTCAGGTATCGTCCTCGTCATTTGACTGAAGTTCAAAATTGCGAGGTCTATCACTAATAATCCTCGTACTGCTCTAGATCAGTGATCCGCAACCACCGGTCCGCGGATCAAATGGTGCTGGTCCGCCTAAAGAACATTAAACTATTGTCACTTTATTTAAAGTGGTGCATTTCTCTCTCGGATTTGCGCAACTTTCCACGGAAATCACTTTATATTCTACGTTAAATTACTTTTATTCATTTTTAGTGTAACTATATTTTATTCTGAAGCCATATTTAAATGTAACTAAATTTAAATTGTTAAGCCAAAACAATCTAAAATAGAAACAATCGTGTTCCACCCTTGGCGGGCTGCGGTAAAATTATCAAACGTTGACCGGTCCGTAGCGATAAAAAGGTTGCGGAGCACTGCTCTAGAGAATGACTTAAACAGTCACTTATTTGTCTATATTACTGGGCTTGAATAAAATTTCGAAGAAAAAATAATTATAAATGCTAAAAAAAATTAGTATTAAAATTAATTTGTAAAAATCTATAATCCAAGAGTTCAAAAAGCAATCTACTTTGAAAAAATGTAATAAATTTTAAAATACTAAAATTAATTTTTTTGTCAAGATCTAAATATCACCATAAATTAAAAGTATGAATAAGTATTCTACTTATTTCACTATAAAGAACCAAAATAAAGGAGTTTGCATTTCTGGAAATAATTATTTATATACATTACATTAGGAATTTTGCCTTAAAATTCAGTATTTCTTGGAAGAATCAAAGAAAAAACTTGTTTTCATTAGAAAATAAAGTATATTTTCTATTTGTATTCTACATATTTTTGTTTAGGTGCAATTTGTTCTTTACTTTTAAATCACAAACTAACATTGAATTTTTCCCAATTTTTAAGTTGTAAAATAATAAACTCTAAAAATTTTTTGTAATGTATAATTATAAAAGAATGTAAACTGTGTGTAGGGGAGGGGGATTAATTTAATTAATAAAAATAATATGTAATTTCTGTTATAGATGCATTTAATATAGGAATAAAAAAAATTCAATTTCTTTGACAAAATCTTATTTAGTAAAAATATAAAAATTGCAATGCTTTAGATCGTTTTATATCAGAGTGTTTGTGTGTTATTTTCAGACTTTCAGAGTACTTTCGTTTCTCAAAATTTAAAATTTAGTGTATTCTAACTTTCATTATTATTAGATAATCCTTAAAATGCGCTCTTTTTTAAAGAGAGAGTATGAAGGACACAACTGTACAGTAAATTATTATTAAAAATTTGAAGAGGTGTGTTTGAAACTGCTCATCTTAAGAATTATGCTTTTTTAAATTAACAAATTTGTGGGAAATATTGTTTAAAAAGAAACTGTCTGGGGAAAATATTTGTCAAACTTAATCTGTTTGAATTTTCTTACTCATGCCTCTGTAGAACTTTCATATTATTTCATAAAAAATTCATACAGTATTTTTTAACGAAACATTTTTAGAAAACTTCATATGTAAAATATTTTTTTGAAAAAATTATAAGATATTGACTTTTTTTATTAAAATAACGCTTACTTGTTTTATATTTGTAGTGTGTAAATTTTTGTCTGTAAGAACATGCTACGAATACATAAAAATTCTATCCTTTGTTTTGGCAAAGCAAATTTCGATGTTGCAATTACCTGAATCATTGCCGAATAAAATGCCAGTACCCAGCATATATAAATGTTTTTGATAATACATCATTGGGGAGGAGAGTAAATCATCTGAAACAGTTTAACATGATAAATGATAAAAAGCATGTGAGACATTTTTTGTTGTATAAGTTCAACAAAGACAGCAATGCAGCAGTAGCATGTTTCACTTGTTGGAGAAAAGTTTCTTGATCAGGCTATTAAAGACAGACTGAATGTAATCATCACAGAATTAGCCAAAGCTAACAACAGTCAAAAGGACTACTGGAAGCATTGGGTCTCATCAGAAAGATTTTTGGATTTCACTAAACACAATTTGCTGTCAATCTACAGTACTGGTCAATCATCGTGTGTGTGTGGGGGGTTCTTTTTGCTTTCTTATCATAAAAAGGAACCATGCTTGATACGGATTAGGAAAGGATATGAGAAGTGGGTTACTAACTGAAGCGTAAAGTTTTGACAATTTGTGTGTCTTGCACAGACATTAAAATCAGAACTTCATCTTCAGAAGGTCTTGTTGTGCGTATGGTCCGATTTGGAGGGAATTTTTCTCTGGGAGATCTTGCCACATAACCAAACTACGCTGAATTCAATTAGACTTCAATCCGTATTAGTTGTGAAGAAATCTGTCAATCTACATAACGCTCTCCATCATGATAATGCAAGGCCCCTTGCTGCTATCTTCACATTTCAAAAATAGTTATGTTGGGTTGAGAGTTTTTTTTCCTTAATTTCTTTCCTGTTCTCCAGATTCGACACCTACTGGCCGTCACCTGTTTCGTACATTGACCAATTCTTTAAGTAGAAAAGTTTCTGATGATCTCGATTATGTGACAAATGTCATCCAAGACTTTTTCATTCCAAATTTCAGACTTTAACCATATTGGGATTCATCTTTTGTTGAATTGATGTTTATGGCAAATGTATGTGTATGCTCTTTTAGATTATATACATCCTCACAAAAAATGGGGGTGAAAATTATGCACAATATTAAAGAAAAAATTTAGTTTTCTATCTGTACCAAAAACTGTCATTTCAGTTATTGATGTTTTATTCTTATTGTTTTATCATATTCCATGCATATAATTTGTTTTAAAACTTACTAAAAGCATCGAAATGAATAGATAATTGCCTTTCATTGAATCCTAGTATTTTTGTTAAGTTTATTAATCAGATTGTGTGACTTTATATGTAATGCTATAGTGATTTAATATACTTTAATTGTTTTATTGCAGATATACTCTCATAATGTCTGTTTCAATACTTTCATTGCCTGTAATTTCTATTACGGGTCAGCCAAAATTTAAAAAAGAAAAAGAAGAAACATGGTGGGATAAACAACTTAAGGATGTAACTAATGGTTCTGTGGCAAAAGAAATGGCCATTGGAGGAATTTCAGGATGGTAATTACTTTTTATACCCAACACTTCAATATTTACTATTTTGGTCTATATTTTCTTTTACTTTTGATCCAACTTTATATAGCTGTAATAATCATCCGTAATTTCATTTATACCTTTTTTTTAAGGAACTGAACTTGTTTATTTTTTTGTAGAATTAATATGTTTATTTAATAGTATGCTTTTCATTGTTTTGTAATTCACCATAGTGAAATAAGCAATCAAAATAATTTTGAAGTAACCTCATGTAACATTAAAAAACTCTTTAAATTTTTTATTTTATCTCCCTCTCCCCCTTAAAACTTTATTCTTCCCTGAAATTTTTCACTGTAATTAACTGTGATTATGGTTTTTGAAAGAAAAAAAACATTTTCAAATATTTTAAAATTAATTTTGTGTCTTGGAATACTTTATTAGCTTGTAAAAATTGCTGTTCAAATGGTTTGAATGTGGTACTCAGACCATCATATTACAAATTCTATACAATACAATACAAATTAAATCAATCTTTTTTTTTTAAATTTTTTCTTAAATATACTCATACATAATATGTATGAATATTTTCCTTAAGTTTAAAACTAATTATTTGTAATGACTTCTAGCGAATGCTCAGCTAGGTAGGTAGATTAAACATCTCACTAGAAATCTGATTTTTTTATGAATCATTTTGGAACTTTGAACATTATAGTTTCCATTTCAGATGACAGTCAGTTGTTTATAGCTTAAATATCTAGAATTTATTGATTTATGTGACAAAATTGATCTGAAACTCATCAATTGCAGTACCTCTAATTTTATTTTATTATTTTCATTAATGAGTTCATATTCAAAATTTCAAAAAATTACATTGAAAATGAGAAATTCAAAATTCTGTGTATAGTTCATGTAAAGTGTTATTAGTAGTCATTTTAGAACTAACTCTAAAATAAATCACATAAATGTAATTTCTTTAAGTTGCAGGAATATATCATGCATAATTTGTAACATTTTCATACCAGAAAACATGTAATAAATACTTGTATAATTGTTTATTAGGAAAAACAAACTTTTAACCTTTCTTCTGCAATTTTTTGTCATCATAATGGTTTTATTACCAAGAATTATTTAAAATTAATAAATTATCATACTGTTGTTTAGTTTGATTGTTTTTAAATAAAAAAAAATTTTAACTTTATTTAAAAGAAGAGGGGAAAAAATCGCTGTGATAACCTCTTTTTTCCCCCAGGTGTGCTGGAATAGTTTTTTCCAAAGTGGGTAAAACAGCTGCATCAGCATTAGCTGGAAGTTTATTGATGTTTCAGGTAAAAATCATTTGTTTTTTGAATGTTTGTTCATTTTATAACCCTTGTGTATTATTTGCAAAATATTTTATTTATAAAACTATTGTGCCTTTTGTATATTATAGTTAATTTCCAAGAGTGAAATATATAGAAATACCTTAATGTTATAGAAATATTTTAAACTATTTATATAATTTATTTATTTGTCAGTATGAGTATCTCTTTATTAGCTGTCAGTTAGCAGCCCATATAGAACTATGGTAAATTAACCATATTCAATCCTTTTTTGGATATAAAGGAAACATTGTCTTAATAAACTCCTGATGTCAAATGTGTTGAGAACCCATAAAAGAGTAAATTGATTCATAAACAAAAATGTGTCCAATAATAATCTATTGTGAAATTTTTAAACTTTCATGTTCAGTATAACAAAGTGGTATGAGCACTTATTAAAAGTGAAGTTCCTACGATTTTTTTCAAAACTACAAAAACTTTTCATAAAGTATTGGATGTTTCATATAGTGCTTCGAACATTTTTGCTCTGGCATAATACAATTTATTGAGTACTCTTTAATGTGATTGTGGTCTTTTGGTGTATTATACCATTCTAGTAAATGGATGGTTATTACGTTATTAGTGATAAATTCAGCTGAAACTTGAATGTAGGATTAATGTATGTTATAAAGCAATTAATTGTATGTTGACATTCCAGGATTTCACTTGTATGATCTATCATAAGTGTGCTCTTTTTTCATTGCAATTTATGTATTATCTAACATATGAAAAACAGGAGACTAAAATGACTTCATAAATTGTATTAATCTGTGTATATTGCTCATTGTTTTGAAATATACTGAGTTGAAATAAATTCCTTTCTTATTCTATAATTTCTCATTTTTTGATAATTTTTTTCTGACTAATATTTTGAAAGCCTCATGTTTACAATGGGCTGAATTCATGTGACTTCATAATCATGTGATAATGATAGCCATGTCACTGCACATAACTGAAACACAACAATCTCGTTTTTCACTGTTGTTTTTATACTTAGAACATATATATTGCTTTTATATTAATGCATTGTCATGCAGCATATGGGCTGAAATATGTTCATTTGTTCTTTTAATAACTAGCAAAGTTTGTAGCATTGAATTAATTTTTATTTGTAAATGTTTGGTAGTTATGAAAATAGACTGATATAATTGTCATTATGTAATATTTAAGCTTCATTTTTTGCTGGTCTTGAAAATCGATTTGAATATTATTGTTTGATAGATATATAGGTATTTGTGTAAAAGTGTATGTTTATTACTTTATTTATTATTTTGCATATGATAATATTAGTTTGGATAACACATGTTAAATTTTCAATTTAATTTTGACTGAATATTTTATGCAACGTTTTTAAAAATATTTTTAACTTAATACATTTGGAAGTTTGTTAAATAATACAAGGCATGTCTGGAAACTATGTATGATTTTGGAAAAACTCACATGAAAAATATTTTTTAAAACAAAATTTATTTTTACATGAAAGAGCATGTTGGAAACTTCTTTTTCTACATAGTTACCACCTTTGTTCAGACATTTGTCATATCGGGAAACCAACTTGCCTATTTGCTCTCCAATGAAAGATGCTGCCAGTGAACAGAGCCACTGCTGAACAGCTCTTTGCAGAAACTCATCACAAAGCAATATTATTGTGAACCATCTGTTTTCAGGAATTTTTTCATTCACTTTTTCAACCATTCCATCATTAATAACAGAAAGTTGCCCACTCCGTGCATCGTCATGGACATGGGTGCGCCCGTAATTGAATTGTCGAACCCACTTCCTCACCATTCAATCACTCATTACATTTTCGCCATAACTCTCTACAAGTTGGCGATGAATTTCCACTGGCTTTATGTTCCTTGCATTCAAAAAACGGATTACAGAACGTATTTCACTGTCAGCAGGATCGCCAATCTTAAACATTTTAAAAGCAACAAACTTCAACTATAATGGCATCAATGTAATGTCAATCAACCAGAGACACGTATGCACAAAGGTTGAAACCCAATACTACCGCTGCAGTGGAATGAAATGGTACTTAGTTTTCGGACACGCCTCGGATCTTCAGGAAAATCCTACTACGTTTTAACAAATTTTATAGATTAGTCATTTCAAGAACTAGAGTACAATAACAATGTTTCAACTTTATATGTATGTGTAATTAATGCAAATCGGAGTTAAAGCCGTCCAAAAAATAACTTTTGGCACTGCACTGATCTCTTAAAAGAAACCCTCTTCAAGTGTACACAATAAAGCAATATTGTTTATGGTTTTTTGATCGAACATAAAAAATGGATTTAATAAATTATAATAAACCAATGTAAAATAAAATTAAATGTCAATAAATTATGTACATTAAAATAAATATAATTATTAATTGAAACTGTCTATCTAATAAGGATTTTCTATGCTGCAATGTTTGAGAAATTTTCATTAAAACAATTTAACTTATTTCCCTTACTGCAGAATAGTTTATTTCAAACAATTTATTAAGAAAACCATTTCTTAATTTGATTAATTTCTTTAACTTAAAAATAAAAGAATCTTTTTTTTCTTCTGAACTTTAGAGGCAATCATTCCTTAAAAAAAATTTCATAACTATTATAAGTGATAATTACTAATTAAGTCAGACAATCAAATGTTGGTATTTTATCACAGAATCATTTCTATATCATTAAATGCTTCATGTAGGTAGCAATGGTAGATCATACTATTGCAAAATATACAGTATTCATGTTAAAAGAAAATTTATTTTCATCAAATGATAAATCATACTTATTATTCTAAAATTTTCAGATTAACTAACTCCAATATTTTATATAAACTGGCCTCAAAAGTAAACCTCTTTTGTTCAATTTTCTTTTAAAAAAGTTCAGCATGTATTTCAAAACTCAAATGTCCATAAGATTGACAAGTCATATACACTTGTCCAAAAAAGAATTTTTACATGCTTAAAAATATGGTTTTCTCATAAGTTAAACTATTTTATGAATTTGTGGGAAATTATATATAACATCATAGAATATAAATACAAAGGGGAAAGTTTCAGAAAGCTACACTATAAAAAATAGTAAATATCAAGTGTCCATAATTAAACTTGAAATTTGCAAGCATTCTATAGCAAAAACTATTCAGCAGAATTGCATGAAAATTGGGTAATGGCAGACAATGACGTGATGGGAATTTTATCAAGTGAAAAAAACCAATCAGTTTCAAAAACCAGACCTAGGTGACACATCATTGTTAAATTGAGAACATATAAATAATCTTCAAAAGTTTACAAAGCATGTTGGATATGCTGTCCACTATTGTCTGCTACCATCTGGAAGCTTAAAATTTCATGTTCGACTGTTGAAAGCAGCCTGAACTGCGGAATATTATGCACATAAGCGTTCTATGCTTATGGTTGGATAGAAATATGATGGGATCACAGTAGACCATGGCTTTGAGGTATCCCCACAGCCAAAAGTTACAAGGATTCAAGTTGGGGGGTCTAGGAGGTCAAGCTGTAGGAAAATTCAGCCTATTGATTCTGTCATCACTGAAATGGTGGCGTAGCACTTGTTTCAAACAATGGGAGATGTGTGGAGGAGGACCATCTAGCATAATCACTGTGGTTGTATCACATCGCCTTGCCTGCCACTTCCAAATGGCAGTAAACAATGGTGGACAACATATTGAGCATGTTTTGTAAATTTTTGTAGATTATTTATATGTTATCAATAAAGCTATGATATGCCACCTATGTTTGGTTTTTGAAACTCATTGTTTTTTTTCCCTCTATAAAATTCTTATCATTTCATTCTGCCATTACCCAATTTTCATGCAATTCCGTTGTATAGTTTTTGCTATAAATTGCTCGCAAATTTCAAATTTAATTATGGACACTCGGTATGTGACTTCTAAAGGAGGAATGATGCATTTTCACCAAAGGAAAATTCTCAGCATCCCGCGTGATCCCGGATATTTTAACTAACATGCAAATGTATTGAAGTCCTGTATATGCCCCAAAATCCGGCGTATAACACAAAAAATAAGATCGATATTTACGGGTGTACGTTATACGCCAGGTATAAAAATGAGAGTTTTAAAAAAGAGGAAAAAGATACGAGTGCAAAATATTTAGGTTTCTATATATAACGAAATATTGTTCATTTACAAGAGAAATAGTATACCTTATGAATTTTTAAAAGTCATAGATCTAAAAGTATACTGTTTTTTTTTTCAAAAACCTGGGATAATACTTCAAATAAATAACTTAAAAACTTAAGAGTATTGCTTACGTATTTTTCAAATTTTTTCGTAAAAAAAGGGGGGTTGCACTATACACCGGATTTTACGGGTATGTAAAGATATTTGTGGAGTGCATTGTTTAAGAATGACATCTTGCCCTAATTAAATAAGAAAATAAATGTGGGCTCAACATGCAAGAAATGAGGATCCAACAATATTATAAGCTATATTAACTGACAATAAAATTTCATCCTTTTGTGTGTGTGTGTTGTTGTAAAAGAAATTATAGTAGGTGCTAGTACCTTTTAGCACATTCTCTCTATTTTATCTTTTTATTGGTCTGTTTTTAATTGTAATTGAATTGGAAGAAATTCTAAAATTTTATGTGTTTGATTTTACAGCTAGAATTAACTGCTTAAGTTTAAAAATTGTAAAATAATTGATAGATTTGTTTATTAATATTTTGTTGATAAACATATTAGTACCATAACGATAACTTTGTCAGCTCATGTTTTTTAAAGAAAGTACATAATTTTTCATTATTACTGTAGATTGCACAACATCAAGGATATATCAAAGTCAATTGGAGTAAAGTAAACCGTGACATTGAAAAAGCCAAAGGAAAACTTGATAAGCATTCAAAGAAAGAACTGCATTGGTTTATTGATGAAGTGAGTTATTTTATACTTCTAAAGGAACAATAGTATTTGATACCTTTTTATTATTGAAGTAAAGTTTAAGAATTTATTTTTTTGAATGAACTTTTTGTTAAAGTTCTGTTTCAGTTCTAGTTACTTTGCTATGTTTTCAAACAAGTAAAAGTTGTAAATCTGTAGGCAGTTTTTTTTTCCCTTGGAACATTTGTTTTTTAAGAATAAGGAATGAATTTTACATCTAAGTTATGTAAACTTCTTGAGCTTGAAATATTTAAATTAAATGAATTAAAAGGCCAATCTGAAGGTTATGGACATTTCTCTATACTTAAACAATGGGAAGAAATTCTATTCAAAATTAGTATTTTTTCCAAAAATTTAATATAATTTTGAACTAAAATTTATGTTTATGGCTGATTTAAAATGTAATCAAATGTTGTAAATGGTATATTTATTTTACCGAAAAATCATATCGGGATTTAAAAAAGGTTCTTGAAAATAGTTATAAAAATAAAAAATTATTATTTTAACTTTTTGAGTGTGATTCAAAATGGATGAGTCATTTTGTGACTAATGGGTGGATGCTGTTAATGCTGAAGATGCTTAAAAAACATTTTATAAATTGACCAAATTAATACCAACAGTAATTCTTTTTGTCTCATATTACCTCATACTCTTAATAGTTATCTCATGAGAAATTGTAATTATATATTTCTGTAAATGACTTTAAGATATTAACTCATAGTAATAAATCTGTAAAATTTCCTTTTCAAGAACTTTTCGTCAAAAAGCACCAAATGCGCATCCCTTTTGTGATTATTCATGTAATATTTTACATCAAATTGCTTTATCTATTTTAGCATTATTTCTTATATTTTGTTTATTTATTCCAGACTAAGAGCTTTGTTCAAGAATACAAATTTCTGGTTACAGGATTCGCTGGTGGCTTCCTCATTGGAATAGCTATGTGTTGAACAACAGATTGATGAATTTTTATTTGTCTATAAATTAATGTCTGTTGATATTTGTTAAACTCCATTTTTTTGTGAGAAATCTCAGTGCTGAGTTTTAGTTTTATCAGTATTCTGACATTGACTTTGTCTTCAATCGGGTTCGAAATAAAAAAAAATATTACAGATAAAACAGTGGATTAAAAGAAGCCTGACTGAGAAAAGAGATAAATGAATAATACAAATATTTATATTTTACAATTAGCGTTATATATAAATACAGTGAGCCTGGGGCTTCATATAGAATAATCAAATGTTTTGTGTAAATCGCGAATTTTTTTACTTATTAAAAAAAATTAATGTTATTTTGCAAATAAGGATTTTTAAATATCAAATGTTTTCATTTCAAAATGGAATTGCATTTATTTGAATTTTAAGAAGATGGTTGTTTGTAATGTATATTGTAGTAATACCAATGTCAATGCATATATTGTTCTTAAATAAATAAAAATTTTAGAATGCTTAAACATTGCAATTTATCTGTTCATTTTTTTTTCAAAAGAAAATAAATTTTATATGGTGATTAACTTTAATTCTTAGAGGTAATTATCACGTATTTCTTCAAAATGTGAAATGTAATCTTAATTTCTATTTTTATTGTATAAAAACTAAGAAAAAAAGCTTATTAATTATTTGTTTAGTATTTATTTTAAAATAGTTTGACACAGTTTTTAAAACAAGAAAATTATACTAGTGTTATAATTTAGTAAAGGCATAGATATATAATATGTATTTGGAAAGGAAAGTAAGAAGACGAGAAGGGAAAATAATAGGTCCAGATTCTTTCTCAGTTGAGGAACTGATATTAGACTCTCTTACATCATTTTCAAAACTAGCAGGAAACTTCAGAATTCATAGTAAAAAAAATCTAAATCATAACATTCAATTATTAATAATTCAGCTTTAATTCATAAAGGAGAAAATACTAAGATGAAAATCAGATTAAGGAAGCAATTTTCTTTAAGAAACGTATGAAAGCTCAAAGAAAATGCTTCTAATTTCCCAAGAGTAAGAAAACTAGCAATACTTAATAAAAATTTATGTAATAAAATTATTTTTCCATCAGGTTTAAAACTTAAACAACTGAAACATAGAAAGAAACAAGAAGCTAAAGCTGACAGTCCTTGCATTGCTCTAGGACAATGTTGAATGTATAACCAAGAATGGAAACAAATAAAAATAATTATAGTTGAGTGATTATATCTAATTGATAGTGACAAAATCGATGAATAAGTATTGCTTTAGATTCATGAAATACTTCCAAATGGTTAAATAGTTGATGAATGTTATATGTATCAAGTGTAGAGTCAAATGCTGTAAGAATTAAAGAAAAAATTCTATGAATTGGATTAATTAAATTATCTACGAAGTTTGAATTGCAAGTTAATAAATTGCTGTAAAGTTTTACTAAAAAAATGCTTTTATTGTTAAAGATTTCTTTATGAAAAAGATTGGCTGATTTTGCATTACAAAATCAACCCCTTTAATCTTGTCATACAGATATGGTGAAATATTACAAAAAGATACACAAACTCATTAAAAAAGACGTGTTTTTGTTGACAAAACGATTTACAGGTGGTTTTTTTTCTTTTGCTACATTTGCATGGGGGGGGACAGAAGTAATTTATACATTGTGTAACGATGAGAAAGCAACTCTAGGAAGCAGTGATCCGAAAAAGGGGAAACCCACGAGGTAGACACAGCTCAGCGAGTTGAGTAAATTATCCGAAATGGGCAGCCATCCCACACACTCGAGGAATATGATATAATGTGAGTCCGCAATTTTGTCGCAGAGAAAATATGCTATTGCTGAGATGCTAAGTTACCGCCAGTTGAAGAAGTTCTAAGAGACAGATGAGTTTGCTAAGGGAAACATGATTGAACTCAAAAAGGAAGGTTGGTCCGTTCATCGTATTGCTGCAGATGGCAATCTGTGGAGCATCACCTGCGGTGAAGGTAGTCAGAAGGGAATGAGCCATATTCTATAGATGTCAGTGAAGCCAGAATGGCAGAACGTGTAGAACGACATATCCGCCAGTAAGAGTTGTAGACCAAGCAGTCCACTTCCGTCGATCTGTTCAATCAGTGATATAGGGATGAAGTGCTACAACTGGGGCATATCCAGTGTCATTTATAGCAGGATAATGCTTGACTGCACTTGCATGAGTCAACAAACCACCATGCAAAGTACTCAAGTGCCAGATCATTAATTAGCACATGATATTTGTAGTTTGCATGCGCTGCGACCGTCATGCTAGGAAGAATAAATTGTGAACCAAAAGATTCAGAAAGAGAATGAGCATTCTGGTTGTTATTCTCACACTTATTGACTTCCACAATGTGTCGCTACCCTCAGTAGACCTGAAGCCTACTGATCACCTAGTATTGATGCTCACTGTATTGTATCTTGCCAAAATAAATGTTTGATGTCTCTTTTTGCTGCTTTCAATTTTTTTCTTGGTACGCTTTCATGATTTTGGATTTTCACTTTCAAGCAGTGTATTTTCTCTGTTTCTCTTTAGTAAAAATTTATTCCTTTCAAGTAGCTAAGAATTTTATAGATGTGTTTAATGAAATATAAGAATGGTCGAGAGAAAGTTCTTACTCTAAATTCATTGCTGATCTTATGGTCCCTGGACACATTTATTTTGAAATGTATTAAAGACAATTTTCAAAAGCACTACAGTTGTCTTACTTTTTAAAACAGACTGAATTTTTAAAGTTAGTTGTATCTTTATTCTGATTATTTACTGATGTAAGCACATTTAATCTTGTTTCCTCAGCTGATTTTTCTTACGTTTATCTTTGATGGATCCTTTGAAAGTATTCGTTACTTTACACCAGTGGTCTTAAAACTTTTTAAACTCACAGAACCCTTAGAACTATAAGGTGTGTTCGAGGAACCCCATCTCACACACACACTCTCTCTTTCTCTTGTAAAAATATATTTTAAAATAATATTTCAAGTACAGAACCTCTCAACATGTTGTAAATACTTTATATATATATATAATGTGTGTATATAAAGTAAAAACATTAAAAAAATATTCTACTTTTATCTTAAATCCTTGTGTGATATAATGTTAATATAATTAACTAATTAATATATTAATTTGTACTCCAGATGTCACCTACTCATGCATTACATTTAATAACAGGGATATGCTTGCATTTTTTATGCAATCTGTAGGTGTATTGAAATTACCTGCAGTCGCATTTCATACCAAGGCCGATCCTAGCAGGTGTGCAACGCACATGGGCGGCCACAATCAAAGCTATCTAGAAGAGTAAGCTGTGACACTCTACCCTGACCTGAAAGTGGTTGCATGATCAAAGGAGGGAATAAGGATTTGGCGAGAGAAACAATTACATTCACACTTCCATCTTGTATGCTGACATACTAGTTGGTAGCTTATCCCATGTGTATTTATATTCATTACTCAGGACAAATTGACTGGAATTTCTGCAAAAAGGATTACTCAGGATTTCCTTATTAACCATAAAGAAAAAGATACGATATTTATATTGGATAACTTTATTCTTTTCATTGAATTTTTTTCTTTGGAATCTTGAGGGTACGATAAATAAATTGATGCATATATCCCACAACATCCTTAATTATTTGTAAATTAAGATATTTTGTTTCATAAGAGAAATTAGTATTTAAATGTGAACTTAGTGTTTTTTGTTTACTCTGTCACACACACAAATCTTAATTAACTTAAAAATATTATTAAAATCTTAACCTAAATAATGCCTCCTTACTGTTGTGTACCAAATTGTTCCTCTAATAAACCAGGGCAGCCGTACATTTCTGTGTTTCTTTTCCCAAAAGATGAACAGTTGTTACAAACTTAGAAAAAAAATTTCTAAAAGGATTTTAAAAATACTAACAATAGTGTAGTGTGTATTAATCATTTCCCTGAATTTTTCATTTTGAGAAAAGATAAAATTACATACAAGACTGGTACTGTTAAAGAAATACCTAGAGTGTTTCCAAAATTATCAGAGAATGCGTCTCCATGCATTTTCTCTCCGTGGTTGTCCATCCTACTTGAATGAAAAAATTAAAGAACGCTTGGTGACAATTCAACGAAAGGAAAAAATTAAACAATCAGACGAGCAACTGTTTACTAATTTCATTAAGAAAGATGAAATTACCGGTTTTGAATGTTTAAAAGAAAATCTGCTAATGCGAAAAAAATCCATATCTGATTTTTTATCTAAAAATAATGTTCTAAAACATGATTGTGAAAGTTGTGCATAACATTTCTTTTTATTAATTGTAAAAATTGTCCTATTTTAAAATCCCTGAAAATAAATACAGATCTCTCTATTGTTATATTTAATAATAATTGTGAATTAAATATAGCTTCTATTGGAAAAATTCTTAATCCTCCTAGGTTAACATATTTCAGCAAATTGTTAAATATTCTTAATACAGTAAATGTCTTTTGAAGAATTCTGTTCCTCATCATGTTATGGCTATTCAACCGTGGGAAAAGTATATTGAAAATTGTAATGCTGAAAATTTTGAGGCAGCAAATTTTATTTTGAAGCAAATGAAATTATTAAATTGGAAAAAACATGGCCGTAAATATAGCAGTAATTTAATGGTTTTTTTCTTTCTGCATGTACATTAAATCTATCGCATGTTATTCCTTTATGAGAGATAAGGGGAATATAATTCTAAGTGTGAGACAATTACAGAGAGTTGCATCTGGATTATATATAAATGTTACTCCAGGTTTGTCAACTCTGACGAATAGAAATTATCTACGAGGTTGATGTAAAGAACTGAAAAGATCATGAGAAACAGGTAATATTGCAAATTGATGAAATTTTCATCAAATCAGCGATTACATATAAATGTAATTAAAATCATTGGATTTACTGAGAAAGGAGAAGTAGTTACTACGATTCAATGTTTCTTATACTCTTCTTTATTGAATAAAAATAAAGAAATAGTATCATAGAACCCTGTAAAGAACATGAATACTGAAGACTTGCATTCTATGACTTAAGAAATTTTGTCACTAATGGAAAAGGTAGGTTTCTCAGTTGTTTGCATTGTAAGTGATAATAATAGAGTAAATAGAATTTTTTTTTTTCTAAATTGTGTAATGGTACCATAAGGAGTGTTATTCAGAATCCAGCTAATAATGCAAAAAAATTACATCTCTTATTTTTTATTCAGTACATCTTATCTCAAATCTATACGAAATAATTGGTTGAATCAGAAAGATGCTGATTCTTCTTTAATGTGTATTCTGATCCTTTAGAATTTTCTCAAATATGAAAAGCATTTTTTTCATCATTATTTAAAATTTATAACGAAGAAATGAACATTATTGTTAAATTAGTTCCTAAATTATGTTTAAAAGCTTTAAAACCAACAAATTTTGAAAAACAAAACGTTAAATTAGTTTTAAAATTTTTTGAAGAAAGCAATGTGACTGCACTTAATATATTAAAAGATAAATTAGGCTACCCAGAAATGTTTAGGGACACTGCAATATTCATCAAACATATTTTATATTTCTGGCAAAAATAATGAATATTAAAAATCCAACTAAGGGTCAAAATCTCAAATTGAAAAACAGTGTTTCTTTTTCATCAATGGATGATGATAGATTCACTTTTTTTTTTTTCAGAATTTGTTCATTGGCTGGACTGCTGGAAAAATTTAAAACAAAATAAACGAGAATGTTGTTTAAGCGAGGAAGCATTTTTTTGCTTTGAGGCATACGGTAAATACCATCCCAGAACTAATAAAGTATCTTTTGACGGAGCAGAATTTCAAATATGTTTTAACTGGAAAGTTTCAAACCGATAATTCAGAAGCCAGATTTGGGCAATATAGACAAATGTCCGGAGCAAATTATCATGTCACTGCGCAGGAAATTTTGCAAGCTGAAAAAAAAATTGCGCATTAAAAGTGTGTTAACTTTGCACTCAGATATATATATATATAAATAAATATGGTACTATGTCACTAAAAAAATTTAATTTCAAATCATTCAGGTGAGATATTTCATGTTAAAGTAGACATTACAGATTTCAACGACATATTAAACATTAGAAATAAATCAGATGATATTTTAATAGAAGAGTATCAAGCTTTAATGTATATAATGGGATATTGTGTGCATAATATAAAATTCGAGTGCTCCGAGAGATTGCAAATATATATTTGTTTTAGATAAGCAGTTAATTTCAACTCGGAAAGTATCGAAGGGGCAAAATATTTGAGACTTCTGGGTAGAGGAGGTTTAAAAATGCCCACAGATACTGTTATGAAAGTCATTTCAACGCACTATTTCATTTTTAATTTGTTAAAATTGAAAACATTCGAATCGAAGACCTTAAAGTTGATTGCCAATTATGTTGCTTTACAAGCATTACAGAAGCGTATCTGGAATTACACGAGTTGTGGAATGTCTTACATTCGTTTCATTCACCTTGTGTAAATTGTAACACACACACACATGCCTGCATTTTCATATTTTTAAAAAAATATTGTTACATTTGGGAATATATGCTTAAATAACTATTCAAAAAAGCGCAGTGAAGAAATTTTAACCGTGAAGGATAACTGAAAAACGAAGAAATTTAAGGCCAATTAAATTAATGTTTGCTTTTTATATTTTTCTGTTTTATTTATTTAAATATTCAATCATCGATTCGTATGTTATTCATTGTGCATGTTATATCCTTGTAATTTTGATACTACATACGTTTTATGAACATGTTTAATTGTTCACTTACCTGTTATTTGAAGAAAAATTATTTATTTACGTTACTCGTTTAAATTATTTTAATAAAGATTTTAGCATTCAAAGTATGTAAAATGTTATTTTTTCTAATTTTAAACATTTTGTTTGATTTTTAGATATTTTTACCACAACACATAATATTGAATTTTAATGCATATGCACACAAATAATGTAATTAATTGTTTAAGTAATATCATCACAAATGGAAATGATTCAAAATTTGAAACTTATCAGTACTTTGCTTCATATTAATGATATATTCCATGGAAAGATTTTTTCTTCCGATTATTAATAGGTAAGTGTATTTAATAATGTATATACACTGGCCTCAAAAAGTTAAGGTACAACTGGGTTTTTGTGTCTAATTTACAAATGAATGAATGTAGAAACAAAAAATTTGGAGGATATGTGCATTAAATAGTTTTTTATTGAATGCGTCATAGAAATTTGTATAAGTGTATTGTAAAAACGATTTATAAAAAAAAAAAAGCAATCTCTGCGGAAAAGTCCATTCTTGGAGAAAACAGCACATCACAGTGTTATGTGGTAAAATGGCATAAAAACAATACAAAAATGGGTTCTGATAAGGAATGTGTCCACCCCTAACTTGAATGCATTGGCGGCATCGATTTCCCATGCTGTTTATTAAGTTGTCGGATACCGGTTGATTGATTGAATATTAACGTCGCACTGTTCAGCTACACGAGGGCTTTTGGCGACGGACCACGTAATTTTGAACCATGGTCAAGTGACGTGGACGACACCTGAGCTGGCACCCCCCTCTCCTAACTACCACACCACACCAACGGGAGGACGTTTCAGCTCTCGACAGATTTAACGTGCATCGCTGCCCTACACGGCGGGTCTTTAGTGGTACAGGGCTCGAACCCGTGACAAAGCAAGCCACGGTCCGATACCAATACCACTCGGCTACCGCGGCCATGTCGGACACCGGAATAGGAAGCGAAGACCAGACACAGAGTAAGCCTTGTTTCAGCTCATGTAACGACCTTGGAGGAGGATTTAAAGCAGCAACCTCTCTGCCAAGATAGTTCCAAAGATTTTCTATCGGATTCAGGTCTGGAGATCGAGCTGGCCATTCCATTCGTTCCAAACCGTGATCCTCCAGATACTCCTCAACAATCCGAGCTCGGTGAGGTCGTGCATTATCATCCATCAGAATGAAGTCGTTACCAATAGCAGCAGCATATGGGCGGACATATGGATCAAGGGTCTCATCCCGATATCTAAGACCAGTTACGGTTCCTCCATGGAACACATGCAGGTCAGTGTGGCCACCGAGCGAGATCCCTGCCCAAACCAGGATTCCACCACCTCTATAACTGTGTCTTTCAACAGTGTTGGATTGATGGTATCTAGTGCGCTGTTCCCTCCAGATCAGTAGACGCCCTGAATCACTCTCCATTGTAAATCTGGACTCGTCTGTGAACAGCACAGAAGCCCATTGTTGCTGCGTCCAAGAAACATGTTCTCTTGCCCAGCATAAGCGGTTCCTTCGCTGTCGTCCGTTGAGGGGAACGCACACAACTGGTCTTCTTGCATACAGACCTGCATTGTGAAGACGATTTCGCACCGTAGTAGCGGAGATTCTTCTTCCTGATGCTTGAAAGTGGTCTGCAACTAGCTGCGGCACAGTAGTGGTTCTTCTCCTTCGTGCCGAAAGAGCTAGAAAACGGTCTTCTGCAGTTGTTGTAGCTCGTGGTCGGCCTGGAACAGGTCTTCTGGACACAGAATCTTCGGATTGGTATTGATCCCAAAGTCGCTGAACAACACTACGAGACACATTGAGACGTCTAGCAGCATCAGCCTGCGACAATCCCATTTCCATCCATCCAACTGCCCGCCACCTTAACGAATTGGGTAAACGACGTCTCTGAGACATTTTCTAAACTCTATTGACTATTGTCACCGAAACTGCCAACAACTGTTGAAAATCAACACAACTTACACACAAAAAGTACGAAAGCTTGATATTTGCATATTTTTCTCTCACTCATAAATATACGTTCTTTTCTATAAAATAAAAGTTGTAGCAATCGTTTTTGCATTAATGTTTTTAAAGTTTGTTATTATCATTCATGTAAACTATGCATTTTATTGTTACTGCCATTTTTTTTATGGTGAGCTTCGAAAAACATGTTGTACCTTAACTTTTTGAGGCCACAACACTGAAAGTTATTGCTGAATGGGCAGAGAATCTTAAATTAACCATCAACGCAGACAAAACAAACTACTGCATCTTCTCTACCGATAGACGACACAGAAGCGTTTTAATGCTAATATCAAAATACAGAACTCTCAAATCAAAAAAGTCGACCTAACCACCTATCTTGGAGTAACCTTAGATCCTGAACTCCGCTTTTCAAAGCACATCGAACAATCTACCAACAAAGCTCTTGGAAAACTGAATATTCTTTGAAAGCTATGCGGAACTTCTTGGGACTCAAGACCTCAAACCCTAAAAAGCACTTTCTGCACTGTTATCAGACCGGTTTTAGAATATGCGACCCCAATTTGGACTCCGGCCTCTATTTCTGTTAAGCGGAAACTTGATTCTGTACAACACAGATCTGCCAAAATTATTATTGGAGCAGTGTCATCAACCAATAATGAAAAGGCCGAACAAGAATGCGGCTTGCCTCCGCTAGAAAGCAGGCGCAAACTTGCCACTATCAAGTTCACTAATAAACTACGCTCATATGGTTTGGACCATATCTCTAGAAGAGTTTTTGATAAATGGAAGCATTCTACAAGGCTCAAAAAGATCTTCGACTCTCCAACTTGATAGTGAAATCAGAAAAGAACTCAATTTGGATCATTCCTCCTTAGAGTTCCTTCAGGAGCCCCTCATTCCAAAAAACCCACCAAAGAATACCTGTTTCGAATTGGAATTGTTGCAGCCATGTTCCAAAAAGGAGACCCTGTAACTCTCAGACAAAAAGGACTGGAAACGATAGCAATACTCTCTCAAGATAACTTTGCAATCGCCTACACCGATGGTTCCTCAGACAGATCCCTCAGCAATGGAGGTGTGCCGGAATCATCTTACTCCTCCCAGATGGTAATAACTACAAACACAAAATTAACACAGGCATAATCGCCTCAAACTTCACAAGTGAACTCGTGGCAATTAGAGAGGCCCTTTTATTATATCAACAAAACCCACATGTTATTGATTCTACAGAAGGATTAGTAATCTTCTCAGATTCTAAATCAGCTATAGAAGCCATAAGAAACGGAGAGACTAACATCTCCTGTGATATTACCCTTCTAGAACAGCTGCACAACAAAAGAAAATCCTGTATCCTGCAATGGATACCCGCACATGTCAACATTGAGGGTAATGAATGTGCAGATATATATATATATATATATATATATATATATATATATAGCCTCGCCAAAGAAGCTAGAGACATCGAACATAAGTGCACCACCATCACACTTGATGATGCTAATGCAGTAGCCAAACATAGAATTATGAATCACACTTTTAAAAAACCCCTAGTTACGGAATTTGACTGTCCCCGAATTATAACATCCACAATTGCCAGATTGAGAACTGAACACCTTAAGGGCATGAAGATTCACCCAGACAAGACAAGATCATATGTTCAATGCAAACACTGCCCAGATCTTCAACTGACGCCCAATCACATCTTGAATGCCCAACCGTCGCAACAAAGTTACTAAAAATGGGAATGGTCCCTCTGAGGGGACTCTTTGCGGGAACTCCTGTACAGCCCTGATGCTCCCAGAATTGCAGAGGCAGTGATCAAGACTTTCGACGGAATCTAGTGATATCTACTGCATTTATTCATGGACACGAGAACAACAACAACAGTGTATATATATATATATATATATATATATATATATATATATATATATATATATATATATATATATATATATATATATATATATATATATATATATATATATATATATATATATATTTAACGTCCTATATTTGCTATATAATTACTATGGAGTTTAAACTGTTCGTGACATATGCATTTTTTATGCAATAATATGCCTAAAATACTTTACTTATCCTATTTTCTTTACACACACAAGTAAATGTTTCTTTTCTAAGTTATTTGATTGAAATTATTTTATATTTTTGAATATTGAATAAATGAATTATTTTAATTGAATATTTTTAACGTATATAATCTAGAATCTATTTTTACTATATAATTACTGTGGTGTCTAAAACTGTTTGTCATTTCTATATTTGTATATATTTTTGCATGCATTTTTTTATAATAATATGCCTCAAATACTTTACTTTTCCTATTTTCTTTACAAGTAAATGTTTCTTTTTTTATTTTATTGGAATGAAATTATTTTATATTTTTGAATATTGAATGAATGAATTATTTTAAATATTTTTAATGCATAATCTAGATTCTATTTTTACTATATAATTACTGTGGTGTCTAAAACTGTTTGTTATTTCTATATTTGTATATATTTTTGCATGCATATTTTTTATAATTCTTTCTTTTGTTATATGATTCATTGATTCTATGAGCATAAAAAGTGTCATTTTCCAGGAAAAAGGAACTCCAGCAAAATGTTTCTAAATTCACAAGATTTTTTATTAATATGCCTCTAATGCTCTACTTTTCAAATTTTCTTTGCAAGTAAATGTTTTTTTTTTAATTTTATCTGATTGAAATTATCTTACATTTAGTCAGTTTTTTTTAGACTTTTCTTACACTGATATGAGCCTTACATGAGTGATTTTGTCCCTTTTTCCGGGAAAATGTTATGCATCATTCTTGCGTATTAATACATAACTTTCATCTTAAAATATTCTAAGTGAGAATTTAAGAAAATATAATCAATATAAAGGCGGAAATATTTGTCTATAACATGAAAAGAAATAAATGTTCTACGCTTTATATTCCTCACAGAGTGAATGCGCGTAGAAAAGCTTTCCTTCCTTTCGTGACGTCATCAAAACTCTGTCGGGGCCTGGTCCTTCAAGATGGCCTTGCCACAAGACGCATGCAGTTCTATCAATCAAGCAAAATTTTTTACGAATTTCTTAAACAAAAACTTATAATAAGTAGAATAAATATGTGCTGAATTTTAAATAGAGTTATTGAGAGAGAGAAAAGTCAAAATAAGTCCCGATTTCCCGTTAACATCGCATAATTTAAGAAAAATAGAATGTTAGTGCACAGCGTGTTGGTTCACATAGTCCATTATAATGTCTACTGTTTATACACATCCATCATTTGATAGCAAAATTCGTGGCAGAGCCAGCAATACCACAAGAAAAGTTTTTTTTCTTTTCTTTTCAGCGGTAATGGCGGTGCATTGTGACTCTGTGCTTAATAAAGGCGTCTGAAAAATGACTTTTATGAAAGTTGCTTTGAGAATGGTTAATATTACCTAAGACACAGTTCAGCATGCATTTGGGGAAATTAAAAATTTTCAATTTAATAATAGTCTTACAATTCAGAAAAATAAAATAGAGAAAAGAAGTGATTTTTGGGTCTATTTGCATTTTTATTAATCTTTTACTCTTATACAGGTAGATGAGTTTATAACGGCAACGTTTAGCATTAGCAAAAATAGGAAAAATTTTCTAGAAGGGCCAAAGGCGGATTAAGCTAGTTGGAGGTCCATGGGCTGAAAAGTCGAAAAACTGAAATAGTGAAAAGATTCGCTGACTTTAAATTCTCAAAATAAATTATATAGCTAATAAAAAATTAACGGCTCAAAATTAAATTTTAACTTTATTTTCAAAGAATTAAAAACCTTACTTGTTAGCTTACAATTTCGCTATATAACTTTACGCCTTAATTTCTATTTGGCTGATTCATCGACTATTTTTGCAGTACCTATTTGGTCCAAAACATCTTGATCTATATGGAATATGGTCATGGTGTTCAGTTTTTTTTCTTCCATACTACATAATTTTCAACGCGCTTTAAAACTGAAAAAGATTTCTCTCCTGATGCATTTGATATCGGTATAGTTAAAGGTATTTTCAAAAGTATTTCTACATTAGGGAAAGTCGAGACCACACACACACACACACACATATTCCTTTTGCAATTGGATAAATTTCTCTCGTGGAGTTTTCCTTGTATCTTAGTTTTTTCTTTTAAAAATAGCTAAAACTTATCCAATTCATCGTCAAAATTAAACGATTCAATCTCGTTTTTTGCATTGAGTTAAAAATGTACAATTTTGTAAGAACTAAAATATTTGTAATTTTTGGTTTAAAATCTTAGTTTCTTAAATATTTTCTTAAAATTTCTTCAAAATTAAATGCAACTAATTTATTAACTCAATTTTTATAATTTTTGAAACATGCATTTTGAGATTAATAGCATACAGAAAGTTATACAATATTTTAAAGAAATTGTAAAAAAAAATTATATTCTAATTAATTATACACATAATTGATGTGTATATTGTGATGAATATTCTTTAAAATTGTCGGGGCAAAAGATCTTAATCAAGAAGGTATCGGGCAAAACACTCTTAAAATGGCAAAACACGCAAAAAGAAAAAAGAATTTGTGCAATTTGTTCAAATTTAATCTTACAAAATAATATGGCTCTCTTAGCAGTCTTAGAGTAGATTAGAAAAATTTTGTGTTTTTTTCACATGTTACTTCAGTAAAAAGAAAAAAGGTGCATATTTAAGAAAACTTAACATATATTTTTATCTTTGAAAATTCTTTTAACAGTTTGAAGCAATATAAATTAAGTATTTAAAAATTATAGATTGGTTCATTTATTACTAAACAAACTTATTGCAGAACTTTATGATAAAAAAAATTATCCTAATGCTTCATGTTTACAAACAAAATTATCGTAATACTTTATGATTACAAAAAAAAATTATCGTAATAAATATAACTACATTTTATTTCAATTTCGTGCTCTATTGTTAGAAACCTTTTATGCAAGGTAAATAATTAATGAATATACTCAAAAGCTAATTAAAATGTTTTGTATTTTAAATAAACTACTATCGCTTTTTATAAGAGACTAAAGAAATTATTTTTATACGAGAGGCAAATAATATTTTTTTTTTCATTTGAATAAAACAATGCCAACTGAAAACGTTTTAAGAGGGTCACTTCACGAAAATCCATGAAATAATCGATTTTTCAATTTTGATTGAAACATAAAATACCTTTCTTTTTCTTTCTAATGCAGTTTAAATTTTTGCTCTAGCTTAATTAGAAGTATTTTTAATATTTTTTTTAAAAGTTGTTTACATCTGTCAAACCCCAAAACCGCTGATTGCCACGCCCTCTCAAATCAAAACAAAAGACACATGCTACTTTTCAGCCTTATCAAATAGTTTAAATTGATTAAAAGAATTTATTTTGATCAGCAGCTTATCCAGGAAAGAAGTGAAGTGAATAGTTATAGATGTTTGTTTACTTACAGCCTATTTTTTACCTCCTTAAATGCAACGGATTTCTGCGATCGTTTTCAATAGTGTTTTCCATCAAAAACATTAATAAAACATTTACAAAACGTTTTTTAAACTCTGTTAAGTAATAAAATGTTTAAAAACGAAAGAGTTTGGAAAGAAATGTACAACATTCCAAACTTTTATGGATTTAAATGTTGAAAAGTCAGACAATTTCAACATAAATAAATCAGCTTTAAAATCTAAGTTAGATAAGTTTAATAAAGAGTATGTTTCTTTTTTAGATTCATTTGAATGTTTCTGTGAAATTCCTGACATTATACTGTTCTTTTTTGTGCTTTGAAACAACATTAATTACATAAAATTAATGTAAAAACCAAGGTATTCACATAAATTTTGGTCACCAAATCTAGGGTTTGGCTACAAAATTGTTAATATGTTGTAACTTTTGTGGTCTTATTCAAACATTTCTTATTACCAGGTTTTCTAAAACAGTAGTTAATCAAAAAAGGTACAAAATTATATGAAGTGGACACAATAGAATTTCATATGCTATGAGGTCTATTTAAAAAGTAGCAGTTGCAAAAATATTTTGCGGAGTTATGCATTTGTCACTTACACCATAGTGGTTTTGTGATTCCATGCATACATTAAATAATGTGACAGAGAAAGTAACCAAAGTGTCTATGGCTTTAGCTGCTGCCGAAACAATATTTAATAATGGATAACCAAATGTACCAGTGGCTATGAATGGTACCTGGCTAAAAATAAGCTATATATTTCTAAATGGTGTTGTTACGGCAGTTAGTTTGGACACTGGGAAAGTTGTTGATGCTAAAATATTATCGCAGAAATGTTTGTGTAATTTTAACAGCGATGTACATAGCAATGAGTGTTCGGCAAGTTACATTGAAAATAGTAGGGGAATGGAAGTTGAAGAGGTGCACTTTTTTTTTTTTTGTATCTCTCATCACTCGCAGACATTACACAATTTACGATATACACAATATTTGGACTATATTGGAACTCTAAAGCATACAAATCAGTTTTAGAATCTAAAGATATGTCAATATTGAACAATTAGAATGTGTTAATCATGTTGAGAAAATGATGGGGACATGACTTAGGGTCTTAAAATTAAAATTAAAAGACAGAAAGCTTAAAGACAAAAAATCTCTAGGATGCCGTAATGGCTTGACAGATGCTGAAATATACAAATTGCGAAGTTGCTATGTTTTGGCTGTTCAAAACAACTTGGGAAAATTTGTCAGCCATAAGGCAAGCTATATGGGCTATAATTTTTGATAAAATGTTCACAGGTTTGAATCTACGACACGGTTTATGCACAATGGGATGTGACTTGTGGTGTAGATTTAATATGTCCACATACTGAAAGGTTACACATACAAGCATAAACACGACTTACCTATTGTAATTAGGAATTACATAAACAAAGTATTTAGAGGTCACTAATCTTGAACATTTATCTGGATGCTTGCTTAATAAAACTCAAAATATTAGTGAAAGCGGAAATAGTTTTTGGTGTGTAATTCCAAAAACTGTATTTGTGCAATTGGGAACTTCAAAAACTATTGTACATGAAGCTATATACTTATATAATCAAAGCTTCATTACCAAATTGAAAGTTTTAGATGTATTAAACATTCAACACCTGAATTTTACCAATGTCGAGCATTGCAAAAAGTAGATCATCCGTGTATTAGGAAAGCAGAATAGTCAGTTTTACAATGAACCAAAGAAGCCAGAATTAAAAACAAACAATTAAAATGTAGGCAAGAAGATGATCTTGCAGATGACACTAGCAATCTAAGTTATAGTTCTGGTATGCATTAGTTAATAGTAAGTTTGTACTTTAAATCACTATTTCTCAAAAGTGTAAATTTCAACACAAAAGGAACATTTTTGAAAAAACTACTTATTTTACAGCCTTGAAACTTTGCACATATGTTAACACTATACAAATAAATATTTTAATGAGAGATTTTGTCAAAAAAATTATTCAAAAAATATTTATGGATTAAAATGTACAAGAATTTTCATCGTTTTAAAATTTTTGACGTGTTACTCCACATATGAATTTTTTTTTAAAAAACTAATCAAAATTTTGAAAAATGCTCCCATTAAAATAATAAAAACAATACAATGAATACACAAAAAAAAATTCATGACTGTACAACCAGCCAATTTTTAAAAAATGTTCCTTAAACTTGGTCATTTTTAACATTACGGAGATAGGGAAAATGCTGCGTGAAGTGACCCCCTTAAGAAGATTACGGTACATTCCAGCTACGAAAACACACACTAAAGTATGTTAATCAACATGAAAATATTCTAAGAAACTGATGACAGCGTTATTTATATCTATATATGTAAAACGAGAAAAATAAATAAAATAGTAAAAGCACAAATGCAACAAAATACTTTTTTCACTTTATCTTACGCAATAATTAAAATACCTGGGTATATTAAATCTTAAAAATCTAAAAGAGAATTTGAAAAGGAAAATATAGTTACCTTTTTTGTTGTCTAAATACGGTTCTCCGATTTTGTCTTGTCTGTATAAGCACAAGAAGCTAAAAAAAATTAGTTCGGAATTCAAATTGAAGCAAAATCACCTCAGTTTTCGTTGAAAAGGGGTCATTTTCACAGTGTCATTCTGGTCCTTTTTTTTTTTTCATTCGTCCCTAAGTATGTCATAAAACGTGATCGTGCTTTTCGTCACTTTTGTTGAGGCTAATCTCTAATAAAATCTATCTTTTTCAATAGTACCGGAACTCACGCAAGCAAAATAGTAAAAGTTGCAGGAAATTACTTGAAAGAAAGATAGTCCGATGCCAAAATTCTTCTTTAACGCTCCTCCCTCTTCCCCATGGGACCAGTGTTGGGAAACACGGCTTTAAATACTCATAAATACTCGTTGAAAAAATAATTAAGTAAAGACTTGGAGGGTTAGAGAAGACTTGTGGCGCTTATGGTCTAATCTCTTCTCAGAACGGGAAGCAGTTATCAAACCCTTGCTGACCATGAATGCAGATTTGGTCTTTTGGTTGTTTCAGAAATAAAAGAGAATCAGGATAAATAAAATATAATATTAGCTTTCACTGGACCACCTCTGAACAAACTTCCGACTAAGGGCCAAGCCTTCGCGTAGTTTCTTAGTGCGACGTTTATTACACTTAATCAATCAACAGATGAAGGGGGTATTGTCATTTACAAGCAAATAGCATTCCGAATGGAATTTTCCCATCCTAAGTGTGTGTGTGTGTCAGCTGTACTTTACTTCAAGCGATCTTTCTGTCAATCTTCTTTGAATGAGAACTTTTTCTTGCTTTTAGAGTCCATATTACTCCTTGTCTTCTCATTATTTTAATTAATGTTGAGGATGTCGTATCCATGACGGGATCAAATTAAACAGCACCATGGGCTCGGATGCCCATTGTGGCAATCTATGCAATATTGTCCACATGGAGGTTTGTTGACGAGAAAAGGACCCCTATTTCTTGTACAGCAGCAAGAATAGCTGGATAGTCAAGCATATGAGCAGGTGTTAGCTCTGTATCTAAACAGTTATCACAATTCCTATAAGTCCTTCTACCATTCCTATCAAACTTCATTCCTCTGTGATGAACTGTTCTTAGCCTAGCAATAGTCCTTGCCGGTGGCGCACACAGGGGGGGGTCCGGACCCCCCCCCAAAAACCCTTGATTTTTTTTCCGATTGATTATAATTCTAAGTATATAGTACGCAAAATTTAATTAAGTATTTGTTATTAATTATTAATTGTATTAATTAATGCTAATTATTTATTCAATAATTAGTTTTTTACTGTGTTTTGTTCCCGAAAACCGACAAAATCAAAAGCAGTATGATACAAGAATGGTGAACTTTCAACCCCGCCCCCCTTTGAAAAATTCCTGCGTGCGCCACTGGTCCTTGCTATAAGGTGGTCTCTACTTGTATTACAGATTTGATCCTTTACATGAAATGTCTTCTATCTCAATTTGAAATTTGTGACAGCATTTGCGTCTAATAAAGTAACGTTGACAAAATTGGTCTTAAATAAGATTTCTATGTTTTTTCGCCATTTTATCTGCATTTTCATTGCCTGTTATGTCAACACATGCAGGTACCCATTGGAGGAGAAACAGACTTTATCTAACTCCTGTAATCTTAACAGGCGGGAGCAAATCTCTTCAGTAATCCATGAACCTCCATTTAGAATTGCCTGGAGGGCTGCTTTTGAGTGACAGAAAATGATGAGACCCTTACCTTGTTCTAGAATAGGGAGAGTCTCATATAGATCAAGAGCCTCAATTATCGCCGAAGTTCACAAGTGAATCAAGAGGCAATGTAGCACCATCAGCTTGGGGCTCTGGCGTCCACCAGCCGCTTAATCCGCCTCTGGACAAGTCGCCGAAAAAAAAATTTAAAATAAAAAATTAAATAAATAACAGTTTCAAGTAAAAGTATTTACGTTTTCAACATAAAAAAAAAAATTAAAAAAAGATATCAGAACTTTATCAGAATAGATGTGCTGGTCGACTACGAATGATGATATTCCTTTAAAAAATAAATACTTTTAACCAAGCGATGTTCGACAGACAAACAAGAACTGATCAGGACAAATAGTAGGACAACTTTCCTATGTCAAGCTGTAAAAATTCTCCCCATCCCTACGGGGGCATTAATCTTTCTCTTCTTACTCTCATAACCCACTTCTGGGGGAGGGATTCCAACGGACATTTCTGCTTCCAAGGAATTCGTGGTGAACTATCAAAACAGTGTGGTCAGCTAAAATTTATATCGAAGATCGAAATTCACATCTAAGTCATAACTAGCCACCTCAGATTATTTCAGGTCCATGTCGTTCCCGAGAATTCCAAGAACAAAATTTAATTCCTGGGAATAGAAAAAGTAATGTAATCTTACCATTTCCCGGGAAAGAAACCCTAATTGCTGTCAGGGCACTCATTTCCTATATTAAACTCTGCTCAATTGCTATCTCATCACATCATTTTTGGACTATCGTGCTGTCATGAGGATAAATCATGATGACGAGCAATTGTCTTTAATTTTTTTTTTTTGCCAACCTTTAAGGAATACTTTTAAATATTTTCATACAAAACTAAACTTGAATGGGTTAAATTGTTCTTAAAAAACCTGCAAACATCTGTTTATTTTCTTAATTATTGCACATCAATAAGAAAATACTGATAAAATGACTATAACTGCTATATTTCGACAACTTTACATGATGCATTTTTTGTACTTCATTATGGATTGTTACTCTTGTTTTAACTTTGTTCCCTGAATTAATTTCAGTACACAACAAACTTTGAAAATAATTCTTATCTTTGGACTGAAAATTATATACTAAATTATAGCTGGTACCCATGTCTTTGAACCGGAAACAGTACATACAGTTATTATTTGTACCGTTACACTTCAAAAGTTGTTTTAATTTTCGATTATATTAATAAATTCAACAGAAACGTAACAACTTTGTCGTGCATTTTTTTTTAGTAAAGCCGATAGATACTTTCATAAATAAATTTCGTTTTTATTTTTTTGCAGCAAATTTATATTATTCAGTTTGGTTTTCCCACAGATATAAAAATATATGTGTAGCTTTTATAATACAAAATATCTATCAATTTGAAGTTTTCAGTTATAGACTCTATTCACATTCAAATTTTTTAACATAAAATCATCCGTTCAATATGTAGCTGTGTGTTAAGAACTTCCCGCATGGAATTTTAAATCTTAACCAACAAGAAAGAGAGGAACGAAAAGAGAAAGAGAAAAATTTGAGAGTTTCTGGTTTAAAGGAATTACCTTTATCAGGATTTCATAGAATTATTAAAACTTTTCATATACGATGTACACTTTACCGAAAATAACACAAAAATTTCGTTTAAAATGGTTTTTTAGTACATTAGACGATTTCCCATTTCTAAGAGATTCTCATTTTTAAAAAATGATGAAAATTATCATGCTATCAATCCGAGATCATTTAGGCAGTAAGACTCAAGAATCCTTAAATCGAAGTCTAAAACGCTTTAAATATTAAATTTATCAACATTAAAACAAACAGTTTAATTCCGAAACCTAAACATATTAATCTAGCATTCAATGATGTTAACATCTTAAGAAACAGTCCTAATAATATAATCCTCAATCTTTTGAATAAGCAGATCACATGCGGTTACATATTAAGGAAAGAACTCTGATGCCATAACATAAAAGAACTTTATGCAAAGCTTTATGTAAATTAGGGGCGGCACGTTAGATAGCGGTAAGATTAAATAGCATCACGATATGTTTATACTTCATCTAGTGGAAATTCCAGGTGAGATAGAAAATTAAGGTAAAAACAGGTTGAAAGTTTATTCCCAACAACTGCCCCCCACCTACCTGTCACACCTGTAATTTCCAATAAAACACATACTCATAGACCATATACAAGTGTAATTAAACAAAATATGAGATCATTGGCCAATGACAATACAATGAAAAACACACACATGATCATATAATTTCTTAATATAAATTCTACATCAAATTTGAATTTAAATGCTGTTTAAATGTTTATATAATATAAAGTACCTGAATTCTTATATAGTGCAATTCTATAAGATTATTCAGTTCGTAAAAATTTCACAGAATGCATATAATTAGAATTAAATGATTTTTCTACATTAAATCCTAAATTATCTAAAATATTATATATTTGATTGTTTGCAATTGATTATTGCATTTTTTAAAAACAGATAGATTGAATTTGATGCATTTTTAAAAGAGTGTTTTTTACACATTTCAGAAATACACTTTCTTTAAATTTATTTAATTGATCTTTGGTTTGCGGTTTAGTGTATATATACAGGGTGTTTCAGCTAAGATGTTACAAACTTCTAGGGGAGGTAGGGGACAACAAGACGACTCGAAGTATATAGGCAATGCTGGGTCGGAAATGCTTTCCTAAGGCTCCACGCGCCGACAAAATTTAGGGTGCAAAACTTCAACTGGTCTTAAAAACGGGAAAAATTGTCGAAACGCTTTGAGTTTTGGTCAAAATTATTGTTATTATTTATTTTTTCAGAAAAAAAATTCTCAGCAATATTGCTGCTAAAACATCGCTAGAGGGCGCTTTAGACTTTGGAACGCTAGGAAAAAAAAATTTTCAATATTTTTTTAAGTTTTTTTATGGCTTTTATAAGTTGAAACTTTAACTTGAATTTTGATACCAGATTTGGTATTCTCCGGCGAAAATTGATGTAAAAAATCGAACATTGTTCAGGGCACTTAAAGCACAAACGGTGCTAAAAAACGAGCAAAATGTTGGATTTCGGTGCGGTTTGCGCGAAAAGCATTCCCTTGCTGACTAATTTGTTCAAAACAAATTTTGACTTTGTTGCCAAATTTAAAACTAGAGGTGCTTCAGACAAGTAAAAAGACATTTCCGACCGACCTTTCCTATGTGATTCCGAGTCATCTAGGTGTACTCTTCCACCAACGAAGTGGAGTACACCTAGACGACTCGGAATAACATAAGAAAGGTGGTCCGGAAATGCCTTCCTGAAGCAGTAAGACCATCAAAAGCCTGATACGTAGCCCAGGAATTGCAAGTGTCGTGGCAGTGAATAAAGCGAGCAGGGTTCTCGGCGAAAATTTTAGCGAGAGAGTGTTAAAGGCAGAATATGCAAATTTCACCGTCGAGAGTTGAATTAGCCGCCAGAGGAACAGAACGATAAGAAGGAGTCAGCTGGAAGGAAGCTTTATTTCCATCGCACACAGACTGGCTGTACGATGGCAGAGTACACGAACGCAGAGAAAGCAGATATGATTCTGGCGTACGGGGCCACAGATTGCAATGGTCGAGCCGCTCAGAGGTTGTACGCTGAAAGGCCTCCTGTCAGGCGGACTCCTGCTCATACCATGTTTGCTCGCCTACACCAGCAATTATGTGAGACCGGTTCATTCCAGAAGGCAGCACGTAATCGAGATCGGACGGCACGTACCGAATTGAACGAGGAAATTGTACTAGATATGGTAGATACCACTCCCAGTTTAAGTACACGAGGTATCGCTAATGAAATCGGGATTTCATACAGTAGCGTTTGGAGGATTCTCGATGATAGTGCCCTGCATCCATTTCACTACCAGCGCGTCCAGTCACTAAAAGAATGTGACTTTGCACCTCGTCAGGCCTTTTCACAGAGGTACTTGCAGCAACGAATTGCAAATCCCTTTTTTGCAGCCTCCGTGTTGTTCACAGATGAGGCGTCTTTTTCGAGAGAGGGTATTTTCAACACCCATAACAGCCACTCGTGGGCAGCAGCGAACCCACATGTAACACGTACTCGGGCTGCACAGGATCGTTTCCTGGTTAACGTATGGGCTGGCATTCTAGGGGATCATCTAATAGGACCCTACATTCTGCCTGATCGCCTGACTGGTCCACGCTACCTGATATTCTTGGAACAAGTTTTGCCAGAGTTATTGGACAGCGCACACGTTACCGCTGCGACTCGTACTTCCATGTGGTTCCAGCAAGATGGAGCCTCCGCACATTTCAGTATTTCTGTTCGGAATCACTTGGATGCAACATGTGGTGAACGATGGATTGGCCGTGGAGGTCCAGTGCATTGGCCTCCCCGATCGCCAGACCATTCCTGTCTGGATTATTTCTTCTGGGGGCAAATGAAATCCTTGGTGTACGAAACACCCGTAAACAGCGCCGAGGAACTTGAAGAACGCATCAGTGCAGCAGCCGGGGAAATACGAAACACTCCAGAAATATTATCGAATGTTCGACGCTCCATGAAGCGAAGATGTGAAGCCTCTGCATCACATGCGGTGGGCGTCAGTTCGAACACCTTCTTTGACAGCAGTTTTTCCTTCTTTTCTTTACTTTTTCTTTTATGATTATGCATAGCAGTTAGTAAACAGCTTTTTTCCTCCTATTTTGAGTCTTTCCTTGTGTTTTACTTCTTGTGATTTTTGGTACTTGTGTTTTTTACCCTCTTTTACTAAAATGTTTTGCTATAAAATTACTTTTTTGCAACACAGACCAACTCGAATCTCATTTAGGAGGAAAATTTGCAAGTAATTATTCGGCTTACACCCAACCACAAAATTATCCAAATGAGTTTCCAAGTTGTAATGTCTGAAAGCGCCCTCTGGCTTTGATTAATGGCTACCAAGTCAAAATTTATTTTGAACAGATTAATCAGTAACGGAATGCTTTTCGTGTAAACTGCACCGAAATCCAACATTTTGCTCGTTTTTTAGCACCGTTTGTGCTTTAAGTGCCCTGAACAATGTTCGATTTTTTACATCAATTTTCGCCAGAGAATACCAAATCTGGTATCAAAATTCAAGTTAAAGTTTCAACTTATGAAAGCCATCAAAAAATTTTAAAAAATATTGAAAATTTTTTTTTCCTAGCGTTCCAAAGTCTAAAGCGCCCTCTAGCGATGTTTTAGCAGCAATATTGCTCAGAATTTTTTTTCTGAAATAATATATAATAACAATAATTTTGACCAAAACCCAAAGCGTTTCGACAATTTTTCCCGTTTTTAAGACCAGTTGAAGTTTTACACCCTAAATTTTGTCGGCGCGTGGAGCCTTAGGAAAGCATTTCCGACCCAGCATTGCCTATATACTTCGAGTCGTCTTGTTGTCCCCTACCTCTCCTAGAAGTTTGTAACATCTTAGCTGAAACACCCTGTATATATATATATATATATATACAGACATCCGCTAAATTACATTTACTGCGAACATTTTCCAAATGAAAAGGGGTTTTAGATAACAAATCTCTAATAAAGTAAAGCGCTGGAGTTTTCAATAGGAGAATTTGGAAAAGCTATTGCTCTGCATCATTATCATTATCATACTTTGAAACGTGGTAGGCGAAAATGTTCATCCCTCCACATTCCATTATAACGTTGTATAGCAATTCTAATTCTTTGCTTGTCTTCATAATGTTAATGAATTCGGACTCCATTGACGATAAAGTGGGGCATCTTTCTTTGGCAATTTTCCATGACACCGGTGATCAGTCAACGAAAACTATGAATCCACGGATTGACTATCAGTCATCCTTATTGGTAGCACAGTCAGCATCGCAGTAGGATTTAATATCAAGCGATTCCTTGAGAGTGAGGTCGAGTTGACGATCCTTTGTAGCATATACGTAACCCAAAAGCTTTAAGAGAGAGGTGTTGGAAACCTAAAATCTTCTTAATTCGACAATTTTGAGATTTTTACATTTTCAAATTGTATAGGTTTTAACCCTTCTAAAGATACCTTACTTTAACCTCTAGGGTAATTAGAAGCCCTTAAAACCTATTTTTAAATAATCATTGAAACTGGTCCAAGCCCATTTAAATGGCGAAAAATGTAAACAAAGTATTTTGTTTTTACTTAAAAGTTGAATGAATGATGGAAATCAAAACATTTACTCTAGAATTGCTAAAAAAGTGTTTACATGGGGGTACACAAAATCCCAATGAAAGTGTAAACAACGTAATATGGTCTCGTATACCGAAGGAAATATTTCTACAAATAGAAGTATAATCATTGGGTACATACGATGCAATTTCATCATTTAATATGGAAAATGTATCAAAACCAAAAATTTTGAAAAAACTTAATATTGAGTCTGGCATTCCACGGTACAGACAATGGGGGGGTCGAAGGCAGTTAAAAGCTAAATACTCATCTTTACAAAAAACAAAGGAAGTCAGGAAAGAAAACTTAAAAGGAAGAGACAGGATGATGAGATTAAAAAAAACGAATATCGTTTAGAGTATGGGGGAGGAATGTTTTGATAAAAAAGTAATTATACATTAAAGTTTACTTATCTCAAAATGTAAATTTTTGATGTTCGATGTACCTTTTCAGGAAAATAATGTTCACAGATTTATAAGTTTTTATGACATATTTATAATGATGGCTAATATATAATGAAAGGAACTTTTTGTAAAAAACTAAAAATTTATTTTTTAAAATTTTTTTGTGAAAAATGGGTTAATTTTCACTATGTTTGATAAGATATTTTATAACTTATTAAAAAATTCAAAATAAGCTAAAAACTCATTTCAGTGTAATGAGAAAGGTGTACTTTAATTGTATGAAAAATTTCAAGCATGTACATATAACAGATTTTGAGAAAAGGTACATCGGAAACGGACAATTTAACATTGTCGGTCTTGAGTTTTCCGACTCCTCTTAATAGTCCGGTCTAATGCTAAAGACCAGGATAATTCTGAAACTGGGAAAACAGATTTACAGCATACGAAATATTAGGTCACGTACGAGCAGCTTCGTAATACAAGCATTCAATTAGGCTTTAATACGGGTATCAGGGCCGGTTCTAGCAAATTTGCCACGCCGGACAAAAATAAAAATGTCGCTTTTCTCTCCAAAGCAAAAAATAATAATTTAAAAAGAAAAATTTTTTCTCATGGATACACATCCATAAAACTTGAATAACGAACAAAAAGACAGCATAACTATACACTGGTGTGCAAAAATTAAGGACGAAGTCGAAAAATTAGCATATCAGCTGAACGAAGAGGCAGAGCGGACAGAAAGACCAATCAGGAGATTAAGTAAGGTGATGTACGGTAGCACATGCGCAGATATGCAGGTAGACGTAATGGGGGAGTGTCTGAGTAGTATAAAGCATGTTGTCGGTGTAAGATCAGTATTTCTGGCAAAGAGATTGCACGCCGTATAGCAGTTAAAATCACACCGAGTTGCTGCCTCAGCGAGAAATGGCGAATAATCAATCTATTAGACGACATCTGGATGTTTTTACCCGAGGTCGAATCATTGGGAAGTTGGAGGAAGGCCGCAGTGTGACAAGTTTGGCTGCAAAGTTCGGAATTGCTCACAGCATCGTTTCACGACTTTGGAGACAATTTCAAACTACAGGAACAGCTATCCGGGGGTTCAGTAGTGGTCGTCCACGAGGAACCACATCCGCAGATGACCGGTACATTGTCTTACAGGCCAGAAGAAACAGGCGGTAGACAGCGGGAGAAATCGCTAGACACACGACACAGGCGACTGGACGACCGATATCGTGTTTTACCGTGGCCAGAAAACTGCACGGTGGTGGTCTGTTTGCACGACGCCCTGTACGGTGTGTACCTTTAACGCCTGCCCATCGGAGAAGGCGTTCTCTGTGGTGCCAGGAACACCGGAATTGGAGAGACAATGAATGGGGACGAGTACTCTTTAAAGATGAGAGCAGATTCAATTTGAGTAACGATTCTCATCGCATACTCATCTGGAGAGAGCGGGGAAGCCGCAATCATCCCTCGAACATCATTGAAAGGGACAGGTGTGGAGGTCGCGGTGTTCTGGTTTGGGGAGGCATCATGCTTGATAGTCGTACAGACCTTCACATCTTCGACGCAGGTTCAGTCAACGGGACCCGTTATTGTAACGAGATTCTTCTTCCATATGTGCGTCTTTTTAGAGGCGCTATGGGTCTGCAGTTCCTTTTCATGGACGACAATGCACCATGTCATCGCACAGTAGCTGCCGAACAGCTCTTAGAGAGTGAGGATATTGAACGTATGGATTGGCCGGCACGATCTCCGGATCTCAATCCCATGGAGCATGTATGGGATTTTCTAAGCAGACGCTTGGCAGCTCGTACCTTACCACCAGTAACGATTCGGGAGCTTCGATTGGCGCTGCAAGATGAATGGGCAGCAATGCCTCAACAACTCATTGACACCCTCATTCTCAGCATGGGCAGACGCTGTGAAACCTGCCTAGCAGTCAGGGGACATCATATCCCCTACTAAAGACCGGATGTTTCTTGCTGGACACCCATCACAGGGATGTTTCGGCCTTCAGTCGCATTGCGCTCCATGCTACTTTTTCAATCAAGCTTTTTTTATCCCTCTGATTTCTCTTTTAGTAGGTGTTGCTTACATTACACATGTCCTTACGTATTGGGGATCTTACGGTATTAAATGTGTTGATTTGGAAAGCTTTTGTACAAAGTTATATTGAAAAAACCGTCTCGTCCTTAATTTTTTCACACCAGTGTATATGTGTGTATATATGTATACCAGCTGGCATGCCCGTTCTTCGCACGGATGGATTGAAAAATTAAACAACATAGATTGAAAAATAAAGAAGTTTTTAATGAGTTAATTTTACGTGAATTGCAAATTAAACAATAAAAGCTTTTTGCATATTTCAGCTGAACAAAAAAAAAGAAAGAAAAAAACACCTTTTTGTTAAATTTTTAAGTATGTAGATCTAATAGCTGATAAAAAGGATTTTTTAAAATTAATAACTCCCCGTAACACTCTTGAGGGTCGATTTTTGAAAATACCTCCTTAAGCTGATCTCAGCTCAGCAAAAGTAACACATTGTTAAAAGTTTTGTGTAATGAACACTTAAAATAATGTAAATAATTTATATCTGAAAGTGTAATACATTAATATTACTTTCTGTTGTATTTATTTTATGTTAAAATTGTAATATTCTAAAGCAATGCCGTTTCTTAAATTATAATGGCGATTCAATGAAAAACAAAGCGAAATGTTAACGATAGATTCAAGTTGGCAAATGTTTAGCTACTTTCATAACTCGAGATTTATTAGAGCTTTGTAAGACCCGCCGTGTAGGGGAGCGATGCACGCTAACCCTTTATCCACCGCATTATGATTTACTGCAGTTTTTTTCATACAATATTTTTTTTTGGATCACTACAATGAAAATTAAGGGATGTACATAAACAAAATATTCCACTTTGGGAAATTTAATCCGTTAGAGCTAATAAATTAATTAAAGATATTCCACTATAAAATTGATTCTATACACCCTTCACTTAAAATAAATAGTCAAATCGTTTTCTAAGGTCTTCATTAACATACAAAAACATAAGACACTTAAATTTTGACATTAACTATTTTTTCGGGACAAAAATGAATAATCTTTGCAATCCACTGAAAACGCCGTCAGCAGAAAACGCAATATCTGCTACAAACTATTCGCCTTCCCCGCTAAAATACTCATCATAGAACCCATGCTGCCATATATCTTGGAAGAGTGGATTTCAAAGAATGTTCCTGCTAAATATTGGTAGAATATTCCTTCTCTAAGTTGGTGTGGTGTGGTAGTTGGGAGAAGGGGGTGCCAGCTCAGGTGTCGTCCACGTCATTTGACCATGGTTCAAAATTACATGGTCCGTCGCCAAAAGCCCTCGTGTAGTTAAACACAGTGCAACGTTAATATTCACTCACTCCAAAAAATACAGTACAGTAGTTATAATTATTTTTATGCTTAAAAATGCAATATCTGCCTATTCAATTAAAATTATAGCGTTATAATTAACTACTTACCACAAACAAATTTTTAAAATTTGTCCAAATGATGTAGTGTGAAAGAGAAAGTTTACTTACTTTAAGTACCAGAACCGATAAAAGCATTTATTTTGAAAAAAAGATCAACTTCTTACTACCAAATGTGCATAATAAAATCATAAAAAAAAGAACACTCAAATAAAGAGAGATTTATAACAACCTCTCCCTTCAAAACTTAGTTTTATTCTGAAATAAAAAAAATTATGGATTATGCTGATCACTGGAATTAATTAGAAGCTGGTTTTTTCACAAACAAAAGATATATATATATATATATGCTATCGTGGGCTTTTTTGCAGCGCTCGCCAGAATTGCTTGCATATGGCAGAATTTTTCCTACTTACTTGACAAATATCGTTATTTTTTGGGCACTTCACTCAATATCTTTATAAATTATAGCCTGTGCTATAAATTATAGCCTATGTGTTATTCTGATGTATAAGCTATATTGCTGTAAAGTTTCATTAAAATCCATTCAGTTGTTTTTGCGTGAAAGACAAACAAACATCCTCACAAGCTTTCGCATTTATAATATCTATCTAGATCTACATTTGTTATGTCTCTGAAACTCCAATTTCTTTCTTCTTTGGCATTGTAGGTTATACAACTTGTTCACTTGGTATCTTATTTTATTTTAATATATATACATATAGTTTTAAGTCTTACAAAAAGACAAAATAATTCCAAACTAAGGACATAATTATGTGTTATTATTTCAAGCAAGTAAAATGTAAGAGAAGGAATTACCCATTTGGCTAGCTAATTTCTTCGAAAAAGAGTTAAATGATGGTGGGGATCATAAGCGTTTACTTTAACATATTGAACTACACCAAAAACTAAAACAAAACATCTTCTGTGGCTCTCCACCAAAAACTTACTCCCCCTATCCCCTTTTAGATAGCTGAAACCAAACATCGTAAGGGTGAAAGGAATGTCCATTGTGAAACCACTCCAGGATGGAGAGAAGGATACTGTAAGAGACTTCCGCCTGAAATCGCTCCCTCACCATCCTGCCTACCTAAAGATGTTGGAGGAAACAAAGCATGACCAGAAACTTCTATAATTATTCTAATTTATTATTATTCAAGCACTCTAATTAACCACAAGATAAACCACAAGTGGAAGACCTACGAGTGATATAAAGAAAGCAATAAACCCTGAGTGAACAAGCGCAAGTAAAGAGATAAAATTAACCTAATCAATCTGTAATGGGGATGAATCCAGGGGACCCTTCTTCGTCATCTAATCGATCTAAATCTGTAGGAGGGAAAGATGGATGACCAAGACTAGCCATGATAAATCTAATTTATTATTATCAAAGATAGCATTCCATAACAAGTAATCTATAAAAGGAACCTTTGGAGTGATATAAAGAGAGCACCAACCTTATGTGAATAAGCGTACGAAATCCGAATAGCTTAACTTTAATCAACCTTATCTTAACAATTCTAAATTCACTGCTTTATTCTAGTAGATAAAATCCGCCTTTAGTCCCGCGGTGTAATTCTAATTCTTACCGTATTAACACAGCTTTCAGCGACTCCGCTCCTTCTCTCTACGATTATTAAACTTTAACTATATATAGACTAGCTAATTTGCATCTCATGGTTTCTTCTTGAGAGGGATGGCAGAAAAATAACGCGATTGTTGGCCCAAAGATTCCCCAAGAGGATTATTAGTTGAAAGTCACGTAAAGCCCCGTCACACATTTTAGTTCAGTTTGATTGGATTTTTTTCTCATATTATGAAATTTAATTTGAAAATCCTAAAAATTAGGTAAGTATACTTTCTCTTAATTAAATTTTTCACTGGGATAAGGATTTTTATCGTGTACAACAGTGATCTTCAAACTGTGTTCCACGGAACCCTGGGATTTCATAAGGTATACCTAGGGGTTCCACGAGACACAATAAAAAAATCGAAAAGAAACTTATAAGTATGTAAATAAAATGGATCCACGTTCTCTATGGAGTTTGTATAGTTACAAGTATCTAAAGCGCATCCTATTCATCAAAACTGAAAATTTTATTTATATAGATATATATTTTTTGCAACACTTTTTAAACTTTTATTATAATATAATTAAAGAATATTAAAACGTTTTATCTTTACAATTTCCTACTCGATTGTGAATATTCTATGGTTTTCATACTCGTTAGTTAGCATAATGTCTTTCAAAACTAAATAGTTTTCGAATGGAAAATGTACCTTTTTGCATTTGTTGAAAAAAACACCTATAATGAAAAGAAGAAACAACTTATCAACATAGCAACAGATTCTATGATAAAATCTAAATTTAAGCAAGACCAGCTCCTAAAAATTTAGGTTTCAAATTCGTGCAAAATGCACAGTACACTCAGGAACATTGAAAATAGCGACCCAAGAAGAAAGCATCGGATTGAAATGAAATTTAATACACATAATGACACAGATGAGATTCACTTGATCTCAAAAACAAGACAATGAAACGAACACAGGGTGTGCAACGACACAAATACTGGGCAACTTCAATAGCGCGTAGGTCCACCTCCAGCTGCAATACATGCCGCCACACGGTCCGGCATTGAGTTGATTAGACACCTTATGTTGTCCTGAGGCAGATGGGCCCACAAATCTTGAACAGCCAACTCTAAATCATGTGCAGAGTAACACGATGGCATCTGCCGTTTTAGCTGATCCCACACGTGCTCTACAGGGGACAAATCGGGGGAACGAGGTGGCCATAGACGAGTCTGAAAATGACGTAGGAAGTCTTGAGCAACTCTTGCTGTATGCGGACGAGCATTATCTTGCTGGAAAATTGCCCCTGGGAGACCATTTAGGAAAGGTCCTACATGGGGTCGAAGAATATCATCAACGTAACGTTGACCCGTTAAGGTTCCACGCATCACAATTAAAGTGGACCGGCTATCAAAGGCTATGGCCCTCCAGACCATTACACCACCTGTGCGGGCAGTGTGACGTAGAACAGTGTGGGGGAATTGTACTGCTTACCAGGGCGCCTCCACACCGGTACACGGTTAAAATCTGTCTCCAAAACATACCGGGATTCATCACTAAACACAACCTTTTGCCAATCTGTGACATTCCACATTGATCTGGCTTGGCACCACTGTAGACGCAGTTGCCGATGTTCCGATGTTAAAGGGAGTGCACGGAAAGGGCGCTTGGATTTAAGATTTGCTTATGCAAGATGTCTGGAAATTGCTTGTGGAATAATTGTTACGCCTACGTCTGCTCGTATCGTTGAACGAGTCACTGTGGGGTCCACAAGTGCTTGCCGCACGATCCTTCGATCCTCTCTCCTCGTGGTCTTCCTGGTCGCTCCAGACCCGGTTTTCCGCGCGTGGGTACCTCCTCGTGTCCACTGCTCCCAACAATTTCTAACGGCACATTCCGAAGGATCCACCTGGCCAGCAACACGGCGCGTCGACCAGCTTGCAGTTTTCATTCCGATGATAGGCCTCTCTCAATCTCGCTTAACTATGAGAAATGTCTTCTAGCACGTTTACCTGGCATGTTTCGCTTACCAAAGTCTTCCTACAATCGGCGGGTTTATGAATCTTCGGCTGCTGTATTGCACAAGGAACTGGAATCGATTGATTCCTCCGTCCTCTATCTTGTATTGTGGTTGGCTTGGTGTTGCGACTTGGTATTTGATGGTGGGCGGGGTTTCAGAAATAGGATCCAATGAGGTGGAAGATGGCTGGCCTGGAGATCCGAGTCAACCAATGAGATGGATGATGGGAGTGAGCATGGATTCAGATTAAGACTAACAGATTTTAGGAAAAGAAATTCAATGGTGATGAAAAAATTACCTATAGTATTGAATTAAAAAGAGAAAATAATTATAAGTTAAGAGGAAAAAATTTAGTTAAGAGAGGGGAAATTAAATATCTTTCTCGTCTAGCAAAGCTTCGACAAGTAGATAGGATTTTGAGTGATCATCTTCAGCACTTTTGAGGTTTTTAAGCATTTGTAAAATTTCAGGGGATCTTTTAAGAATTTTAGAAATTATGCTAATTAGCTCAATTACTTGAGCTAGATCTGAGTTATTGTCTTGAATGATTCCGTGAATTCCCTTGCTAGAGTTTTTACATTCACATTGCTGAATTTTTCCTGAAGCATTAGGGGTAGGAATAAGGGGGGAGTCACGTCCGCTAACTACGTTAGCGTAGGTAATTCCTTCTTTACATTTATTAATTTTAGTTTTTGAAATCATAGGAAGGGTCGTGCCCTTTTTGGGTTTAGGGAAAAGAGGACATTTTGTATAACAGGCCGAATGGCCATGTTCCTTACAGTTTATACAAAAGGGGTTTTCCTGCCTCTCCTTAATTGGGCACTGCTTGGTTGGATGTTCTTTGCCGCATTTAAGACATCTTGGTTTTAAACGGCATTCACTGGCCGTATGGAAAAAATTATTGCAATTGTAGCATTGAGTGATTCCTCGAACGAGGAATCCCTCAACGCGAACTTGTAAGTAACCGAGGGTTTTAATATCGAAAATTTTTGAATTACTGGCATTTCTCGGTAGGGTTATTAGAAAAATGGGAGCGGGCCTCTGTGTTTTTTAGAGATTAACTGATTGACTTTATCAACAGTAAAGCCTTCTTCCTCTAGGTCAGAAAGAATTTCCTGGGTTTTAGTATAGATGGGGAGACCTTTAATTACAACTTTAATGGGCTTGTCAAGTTTAGGCTTAATACAGAAAAATTCGAAATCTTTATCGCTTTCTAGAAATTTTGTTAGATTATGTTTTTCCTCCACATCTTTAGAAAAGAGTTTAATGAATTTACCTGATGTTTTGTTAGTAGTTTCTGGGAATTTTTGATAGATAGATTTAATTTGGTTTCTAAAATTTTAGTAATTTTAAGATGAATAGGTTGAAGGGGCCTAGGATTGGGGATGTCTGCTATTTTAGCTTCTTTCTCTTCTATTACTTGGTTTTGATCTACAGTGAGATCTGAAAAATTATTTGCAATTGCGATTTGCTCGCTGTTGGAAGGAGAAGCAGGTCTTGCAGTTTTTAGTGGGAAGACAAAGTCCTCCACGGAATCTTTCTTAATTTTACGTTTTTTAAATTTCTTTTTTCCATTAGTATTTTCAATTTTAGCAGTTTTATTTTTATCATTAACAGGGGTTTTATTAAAATTTTTATCAGTTTTAGCCTTTTTATTAATATGAGAATTTTTATTTTTAATAGGGGCATTTACTTCCACTGGAGTAGTGGGGTTGCTATTATTACAGAACTGGCAGTTGAAAGTTAGACATTCGGGGAGAGAATCACGCTCACTCACCAAAGCATCCAGTTTCACTTGATGTTCTTCAGCTGCAGCACTGGTGGTCTCCATTAGACTTGGGTTGGAGGTGTTAAATGTAGCTTGCAGTTCATGAAAGGTTTTTAGGCGCATCTTAACGGTAGCAATTCTACCCTTGAGTTTGAGTCTCTGGTAACATGGCGAATGGTTTTCATCATCTGGAGAATCAACTTCCATGGTAGTCAACCTGGCTGCTACCCGACGAAAGTCCATTTTATGAATCTTCGAATTTGCGCTGGCTTATATAGCACCCTCTTCCTGATTGTAGCGCCACCTCGGCTTGTATGAGCATGCGTATTGGCACAAAACTTGGATCATTTGCATATCACATTACACTGTACTTATTTGCAAAGTTTCGCGATTGTGTACTTAGCTTCCTTCTTGGGTCGCTATTTTCAATGTTCCTGAGTGTATTTTTCAAAAAAAAAAAAAAAAAAAAAAAAAAAACAGCAATAAATATTTTAATACCAATCAGAACATGACATTTAATCTCAAAAGACCTAGATCGACAATTTTTTGTGAAAAAAAAGCAAGCATATATCTCAGTTACTAAATATAATGCATGAGTAGGTGAAACTTGGATCACAAATTATTATTAATGAGTAAATTATATTAAAAAATCACAGATTAGAATTTTTTAATAATAAATGCAACACTTTTTTTTAATTGCCTTTATATAACGTATCTATAACATGATAATCTACTTTAAATATTATTTTGATATATATTCTGCTAAGTATGTATACGATATGGGGTTTCACGAAAACACTTCTGGTTCTAGGGATTCTACGAAAACACCTTCAAGTTCTAGGGGTTCCTTGAGTTGAAAAAGTTTGAAGACCACTGGTGTACAATAAAATAATTCTAAAAAAAGGACTGAGGTGACTCACAGTCAATCCGCGCGACCACCCACTAACGTTATTATCGAATACGCGTGACTGCTCCCAGGTTTAAAGATATTGGGGGAGGGGAGGTATATATATAATTTGCCCAAGAGAAGAAACAGAAACGAAAAAGCACTGGCGATTTTGTTTTTCAAACTATGGCTCTAACAGACCGGTGAGAATCAGTTATATGTACTGATGCTTAAAACAGACATGCATCACTGAATTTCTTCCACAGTCAACTTACGTAAACAAACGAATTCCCGTCTCTCTATTTCTCTTTTAAAAAAAACTAAAGAAATATATTTGCCTTAAACGCCTTTCCTTTTGAAAACAGTTGAGCTAGCGTCAAATTCAAAACAGACGATCTGGCGTCTCAAAACAGTTCTTTTTTCCCTTCTACCATTTTCCCAAGGTTGAATCGTGATGAGAAGTTAAAATACTTTTTTTTTATAAAATCAAAGGAATGATTCACAACTCTATAAAATTCGGTTAAATTTATAAAATTTTTAAGTACACTTCCCTTTCTTAGATTTAAAGAGATAATTTATAGCTGAGGTAAAAGAATAATAATTTTTGAAAAAAAATTACTATAAAATAGAGAACGTTTAAAACTTTCTTAACGATTTCGATAAAGAGAATTAAAGAAAAGTGAATATTTTAAGTGAAAAAATCCAGGGAAAAGGAAAAAAAAGTCTTAAAATTTGAAATTCAAATTATATATATACTAGCTGGGGTATACCCGTTCTTCGCACGGATGAACTGAAAAATTAAACAATACAGATTGAAGGATAAAGAATGAGTTAATTTTACGTGAATTGCAAATTAAACCAAAAAAGCTTTTTGCATATCTCAGCTGAACAAAAAAAGAAAGAAAAAAAAAACACCTTTGTTAAATTATTTTTGTTTGTTTACTACTTATTGAGACTTAGCTGGGGTGCGAGAATTCCTTGCATTGTTTATAATGAATGTTTTGAAATTGTATATAATTGTGTATGTATTCTCTCACGTAATGGTGTATATATTAGTATGTATTTGGTTTTGGGACACAGCGAAAATAGAAAATTAACTATAATACTAATAGTGCTGCGCGAATGGAATGGGAGTTTTTTTTTTTTTAAATAAAACAGATGATGTGTTAATATATTTAAAAATGATTGACATTTGACATATGTGTGAAAGTTCAATATTGTCTATGTATGTATATAATGTTGATGATTTTTTTTTCTTATACATCCACTGATCCAGTTCTCATTTCAGGGTGGCTGACCCTGATATTTTGAAGCATTGTCTTGAAGATTAACAAATGTGTAACAGAAATGTAGTTGTTAAAACTTTTAAGTTTATTTTAATAACTACTTGTAGTGTACGACCGGGTTTTTCCCTCCCTCTGAAGGTTTTTCCTTGGTCCTCGCCCAAATGAGGTACACCTTGGTAATAGAATGTCTTACGAGTAAAAGTAATATAAAATTTTGGCTAGTAGTTTTTGCGTGTTTTTTAGTGTAGCGTTTTGATGTAAAGTGAATTAGAGATAATTTCGAGTTTGAGAATTTTTGGTAGTTTAAACTATCGGGTCATTAAGACCCTCAAATAAATCACGATTTCTTCTCGGAGGGTTTGTGACGAATCTATACGTAACCTCTAACTAATCCTCTTGGGGAATCTTTAGGTTAGCATTCGCGTTTAATTCATAGCTATCCCTGTCAAGCAGAAACCTTGATATTTAGATTAGTTCGACTATATAAAGTCAGAATTTTGTAATTGTAGTAGAAGGAGATAAGGTGTTACATTCGCTACGCAGGTGAGAGTGAATAAAGTTGATTTTCGCAGCTAATGATTAAAAGTGACCACTGTGTTGAATAAGTAAGTCTATTTTGAGGTTAGTAATCAACTATAGATTAGGTTGAGCTAAATTAGTTATTTGCGCCTATTTCCTTAATATTCATTGCTTTCTCTTTGCTACACCTTTGACATTCACTTAGAGATTAAAGTGTTGCTGGTCAGTGTGTTTGAGTAAATAAATAATTGTTATTATGGAAGTTTCTGGTTCTGCTTTCATTCCTCCTTCACCCCTCGTAAGGCAAGACGGTGAGGGAGGAACTTCATGTATAAGTCTTTCACAACATTTAGCTCAGCGCAAGACATTTTGCATAGTTCTGTATCAAAAGAATATCGAAAGGGGAGAAATAATGAAATACATCTGTATCCCTGATGAAGCATAGATTTACCTAAATGATTACAAATAAAAAGTGTCTCGAAGGTACCGAAAAGTAGAGAGAAAGATGCCTTAGCTTCCGTGTAGGTTTATCTATTGGGCGCTTGGGGCGGGCATACAAGGATTGGAGGGGCCCAGATAAGCTGGACTTAACCAGATCCAATAACCCCTCCTTGGATCCTCCAGTGCCAAGTGTAAATCTTCTGCACCCAGGGCCCGAAATGAGTTTAAACTGGCACTGAGTCCGAACAACAAAGAATTAACATAACAGTTAAATTCTAAACACGTGACTTTTTAAAACAATAAATATGATTAAGTCATAATTTTTGATTTAATTTTTGTTTTAGACTACTTTATCTCTTTAACAACCAGAGCTTCTTAATTTAATCAAAGACAAACAATTTCATAGAAAATGAAAATTGCAATTTTACACCACTTAGCATAAAAAGAGGATATACCACAGTTAAACACATTTTAATTTAAGAGAATCAACTATATAAGCCATATTAAAAAATAAAACCACACAAACACTCACAATAAGCAAATCTGTCCACATTTCCCCAGTACAAAATTAACTAAAAAATACTAAATTATCTAACTCAATTGAAACAGACATAAGCCTGGCATTTTGGATTAGGGAGTTGAGCAAAAATCCCTGCAATTGGTTATTTAATTCAGAAAAAATCTCCATCTGATAAGTATATGAAACTAAGCCATCAACTCCCACTTTCCAGACTGGAAGAAAATTCAGTTAGCAAAGGATAGCTAGCAGTACCGATTTAAGCTCCTTTCGGGCCCTGGGTGCAGAAGATCTACTTGCCCCCTTGGCACTAGAGGATTGAAATTTATAACCAGAAAATCTGGTCAAGTCCAGCTTATCTGTTTCCCTGGGTGATCGCCCTAAGTGTCCAATGCATAAACCGGTATTGAGAGTAAACCAAACTTTTAAAAGGAACGCACTTCATAATATAGAAATACAGCATGTATTGTATCAGTATATGCAATAGCGTAGCTAGGTATCTAAAGGTCCTGGTGCAGAAAAAAAGAATCCCGAGAGCCCTATTTTGGTTGGGTTTCATCCAGTAAAAATATATGAATATTTTAAACATGCAAAGCTATTTTAACAACAGCTCTTTATCGTCCTCTGCAGAACATAGGAAAGAAAACTCTACATACTACCTACATTTATATGTGCATGGGTCTTCTTGTATGAGCTTTAGTAATCTCCCAGGTTCTCAATTTGACACGACAAACCTTTTCTAGAAAAGCTGTGAAGAGCTTAGGAATTGCTGGAACCGAAAGACGAGAAGTAACGTAATGGACAGTAAAAAATTAAATAATGACGAACACGATTACAAATAGTAACATAGGTATTAGGAAAAAAAATGTAAATAAGGAATCAAAGGTTTATTATATGAAGGTCGGACTTACCTGTTAATAACAAATCAACAATTCATTTGCTTTACAATCTTTTCCTAGCTTTAGTTTTTGCAAAAGCTTCAATAACTTCAGTTAAGCTTAGGCTTAACGCTATTTTGTTTTAAATTGCTATTGGCAATAAATGGAATCGAGTTTGACCCATGCCATTTCTTAAATAATTTTTAATTATTTTTAATTTTCTAAATGATCTTCTTGTTAATAGCTTCCACATGGCCACTGGAGAAACTGTGTTGCTTAATTCTCTCTAATAATTGCTCCCTAATGCCCGTGCCTTATTTCTTTGCGAAGCAAATAACTGGTAGCATTGACAGTAGGCAGCATCCAGTACTTTGGAATAACACAGCCAACAACAAATAACTAGTTCATATTTAGAAGTTGAAAAGTAGTACGATCTTGAAAAACACCAGTTGTGAGTGTGCTCTGGTGCGTGTCTTTTGGTAAAAGCTTTGAAGACTGTAAAGGCTCCATATCAAGAATTTAACGTTTTTCATTATCGCTCAATATCTTATTCGTGAAGTTATACAAGTCATATAAAGAAGATTTATCGTTTATATTTTCAAAAAATGTCTGGATCGATAGCTCCTCTACTCTTACATGTGCCATGCAGACAAGGTCGTCGTTGACATGATCGGCGGTAACTTTAAGGTATCCGACTACCCTAAAATTGTGAATTTTGCCAAAAATTGACAATTTTTTTATGATTTTTTTTATAAGCCATTTTATTAGCTTTGTAAAAATACCAAGTTTATTATTTTCCTTTCACTATAACAAAAACTACAAGTGTTTTACTAAAAGCAGATGTCATTACTTTAAGCAAGATGTTATATTTTAAAATGAGATTTACTCGAAATGTATTTTTTTGAAAATTCTCAAACTGACACAGCAATTGCTCAAAAAATTCTGAAAATATTTAACTGAAATTTTTTATGTATGTTATGTATAATAGTAGAAGTGTTTTAACCTTCAGATTTATCAATCACTGTTTTATTACAAAATTTACAGTTCCTTATGTGAATATAATCACTGTTTTTTTAAAGCAATTTTATAACTGAGATAAATTGCTCCAGTTTATGTAAAAATTAAAATATCTCTTATCCTGAAGGTCATTTAAAAAATGAATAACATAGCAACACATTAGAATTGAAAAATTGAAAATTTGTTCATAAACTTTTGGTACAGTATGGGCCCCGTTTATATCATTTTTTGTAAATTTTTACTCATTTTTTTCCCATTTTAGTATTAATAATTTTTTTCTCTTCTTAATTTTAGCATATTTTTCTTAAAATTACTAAACAAATCTAAAAACCACAAAAAAGTTCCCATACATCCATTTTTTTAAGAAAAAAATTGTCACAAGTAGTCGGGGATTCCTTAACTGCAATAACCGTCGATTTTCCTTCAGTAGGCTTCTCAAGCAAAAACAATACTGATCACATTATATAAGTCACTATTAACAGAAATACTTAGGTCAGAAGTACTCGTAGAAGGCTGACAAAGGCGTTTGAAAATTTTGGACAGTTTTTGTTTCTCTATTCTCTCTTTCTAGGATTTGTTTGCGCTTAAACGCACCACTGGGTTTCTTTTTTTCCCCCCTCCATAATTTTAGTTTTCTAATTTGTATGTGTTCGAGTACTTACTGCAGTTGAAAGGAAGAGAAAACGTAATGCTACGCTTCGAAACGTCGTTGGAAAATCCCTGGCTATTTATTTATTTTTTCGGTAGGATCGAACTGACCCATCGGAGAGTTAAAAAATGGTCCACCGAGGTAGACAGGAAATGATACAAAAAATATACATGAACAAGAAAATGCAATACAACATTTTTATAATTGTTTTCAAAAAACTCCTATGCAAAAGAGCGGAGGGGAGGAGGGGGGTGGAATTCTCTTGTCTATTGCAGATACTAGTAGATTGTGAAATATTGAAACAGGAAACTAGTTTATTATTAATATTATTGTTATTAAAAGTAAAACGCAACTAAAAAGGAATTGCTTACTGCGTAGGTTTTTTTAAGATGCAAGATTTTTCATGGAGTCTATTTTCAAGTAACAGTTTATAGAAAACTGAAAAAAATTGAAAATAGTATAAACTTTTCAAAAAGAACAGTTCACAACACTAAACAACGGAAAGAATTTAGGGGAATTCCCTACAAGTTCGAAATTACTTTCAACTGAGTTGCCATGATTATAACTGTGCTGCAACCTCTTACATTTATATCTTAAATGTGGGTTTTGATTGATTGATTGAATATTAACGTCGCACTGTTCAGCTACACGAGGGCTTTTGGCGACGGACCACGTAATTTTGAACCTTGGTCAAGTGACGTGGACGACACCTGAGCTGGCACCCCCCTCTCCTAAGTACCACACCACACTAACGAGAGGACGTTTCAGCTCTCGACAGATTTAACGTGCATCGCTGCCCTACACGGCGGATCTTTAGTGGTACTGGGCTCAAACTCGTGACAATCTTAAATGTGGGAGAAATTATTGCAAGTTTGGCTTCCATGGTGGTTAGGGTCTGAGGGTAGGGGTAGCTCCGGGCAAACTCAACCCATGTCCGGGGCGGTACATTTTAGGGACGGCATTTGGACCGAATTTGAAATATATATATATATATATATATATATATATATATATATATATATTGTCACGGAAAAATTTGTTTGAAAACATTTTCTAAAATACTATTTGTACTTTGGAAACTTAGTGATTTTAGATTATTAGCATGTATAAATTAAATGTGTAATAAATAAAATAACAAGTGAATAACGATTTTAAACTAAAGGATTATTGAGTTAAAAGAAAAAACTAGGTTATTTTCATGTCAAAAAAATTATTTTGTAGATATTATGATCGACTTACCCCTGAAGTTGCTCCCTCACCGTCTTGCCTACTTAAGCTTGTAGGAGGAATGAAAGCACAGCCAGAAACTTCCATAATAACAATTATTTATTTACTCAAACAAACTATAAGCAACAACACTTTAATCTCTAAGTGAATGTTAAAGGTGTAGCAAAGAGAAAGCAATGAATATTAAGCAAATAGGCGCAAATAACTAATTTAGCTCAACCTAATCTATCGTTGATTACTAACCTCAAAATAGACTTACTTATTCAACACAGTGGTCACTTTTAATCATTAGCTGCGAAAATCAACTTTATTCAATCTCACCTGCTTAGCGAATGTAACACCTTCTTACTCCTTCTACTACAATTACAAAATTCTGACTTTATATAGTCGAACTAATCTAAATATCAAGGTTTCTGCTTGAGAGGGATGGCTATGAATTAAACGCGAATGCTATCCTAAAGATTTCCAAGAGGATTAGTTAGAGGTTACGTATAGATTCGTCACAAACCCTCCGAGAAGAAATCGTGATTTATTTGAGGGTCTTAATAACCCGATAGAAATTACGTTGAAAAAAAAGTTTGCTTTTAAACTACCAAAAATTATCTAACTCGAAATTATCTCTAATTCACTTAATATCAAAACGCTACACTAAAAAACACGCAAAAACTACTAGCCAAAATTTTATATTACTTTTACTCGTAAGACATTCTATTACCAAGGTGTACCTCATTTGGGCGAGGACCAAGGAAAAACCTTCAGAGGGAGGGAAAAACCCGGTCGTACACTACAAGTAGTTATTAAAATAAACTTAAAAGTTTTAACAACTACATTTATGTTACACATTTCTTAATCTTCAAGACAATGCTTCAAAATATCAGGGTCAGCCACCCTGTAATGAGAACTGGATCAGTGGATGTATAAGAAAAAAAATTCATCAACATTATATACTTACATAGACAATATTGAACTCTCACACATATGTCAAATGTCGATCCTTTTTAAATATATTAACACATCATCTGTTTTATTTTTTAAAAAAAAAAAACTCCTATTCCATTCGCGCAGCGCTATTAGTATTATAGTTAATTTCCTATTTTCGCCGTGTCCCAAAACCAGATACATACTAATATATACACCATTACGTGAGAGAATACATACACAATTATATACAATTTCAAAACATTCATTATAAACAAACAATGCAAGGAATTCTCGCACCCCAGCTAAGTCTCAATAAGTAGTAAACAAATGTAAGCATAAAATTGCTTTCCACACTTTGGAATAAATTTACGCATACAAAAGTTCATTTCTCAAACAACCAGAAGTATTCACTGCAATGTAGTGTAAAACTTTTGTACAATAAAAACTTTTTAACAAAACAAGACTTGCTTCCTGCAAAAATTCACCTTACCGCCTGTCAGTTAAAAAAATAAATGGAACAATACAACCTGGCTAAAGCTCTTTCATTTTCTTTCTGCTATGTCTCCAATATGGACCTCTAATGACGTTGACCTTCCGCTTCTTAGACTCTTCTCGGGATTCTGGCCATCTTGTCTGGACTGTAGACGATGTCGCAAATTGTATGGACTTGATCTTCTGGACCGGACTGGCTCCTCCTTGACTTGCACTATTCCTTTATGAAGTCGTGAACCCCGGCCTTCCTGGTCTGTTCTCTTCTATTCCTCAAATAGTATGGGCTGGACCTCCCTTGCTGGATCCGGCTTGACTGGAGCGGCCTTTCCTCAGCTGGACCGGGCTGGAACCTCCTGTTTGAACCTTACATTGTTCTCCTCCGTTCTTCTGCCTCTTTTTTTAGCTTGTTGTTTCAACGAGGTGGATGACGGCAACCTTCTCTTGTGGTTATTTCTGTTAGACGGCCTTCTTTTCTTATCCGGATTTTCCTCCAGCGACGAAGGGACGCCTCTCTTGAATCTCCTGACCTCCGGTGTTAACATACAAACAAGCCCATATTAAAAAACAGCCTGGAAGTTAACTGGACTACTTACAAGGTACTATATAGAAAAAAGGAAGGCATTATAGAATTAGAACCTGATTTAAACTTTCATGATGCGGATGTTGCAGATGAAACAAACTGAACCGATAGTGGTACTGTTTTTGTAAGGACTCCCAGGGCCAATCCTAGGGTGTCGGCCACCCACGTGTGAAGACCTAATGTGCCGCCCCTCTAGAGAATTTTTCATATTTTGACTAATACTTAACGTTGAAACTATTAACTCATCAACCTGTATTAAAGTAAAAAGTAAAACATTAATAAAATGTTACTACATTTTTTAGTGCAGAACCTCTTTTTTTTGTCAGCTACTGTTATAATAGCGACAAAATACTTTAATTAAATAATAAACAAACAAAAATACTACCTTTGAAAAAAGCATAGACATTTTATAATTAGAAATATAAAATAACAGTATTTACTCAGAAAATACAATTTAGTTAAATAAAAGTAAAAGCACATAAATATCGTGAAGCAAAAAGTATGTGAATTGGTCCTACAAAAAGACTACCTAACAATGAACTATAAAATAGCTTTTCTGGCTTTCTCAGAAGACTGGATGTACTCGTAATTTTCGGGGGTATAAACGTGTCATTCATGTGGAACCTTTTTTCTTAGTTTTAACTTTCTCAGAATACGATACTACATTATTCAGGTGAATATAAGCAGCGTTCCGTATAACAATTCATAAAATAAAGAAATAAAAGGAAGATATCTGTTGTGTATGCGGAAAAAAAAAAGGAAAGAAAAAACTGTTCTTTTTTAATGTATAAACATTATTACGATCAGCGGAAAAAGAGAATTTCATAGTAATTTATCATTGTCTCAAGGATCGATTGAATTAAGTAAACAAACCTGGTCACTCGTATCTTTTTCTCGCAATCGCGATTAAAATTTAAAACAAACAGTACAAGAGTTCACATTTTAGGAAAAGAAAATGGTATTATTTACAAAAATTATTCAAGTGTAAACCCGTAACTTCTCACATGGCTGAATCAATCGGAATGTTTTCTGCTTAATGTCAATGCATGTGTCGACCTTAAGTGTATGGGGGAATTCATTGAAATTATTCCCCAGTGAAAATTTATCAAAATCAGCCACCATGGTAAGTCAGGTCATTCTTTCTTTGCCATCAGTGAGTTTTGCGATTGTTTTCATACTGAGAACTCTACGCGCTGACTGTCCCGATCCATTGTCTATTTAAACTTTGGATTTTTAAAAATTTTTTGAGAATCATCAAATAAAAATACTCGAGAGAACGTCACGTTTATGGATTCGCTTTCAGACGAGAGAAAGAAATTTTTCCCCAGCCCGATGAAATGATTGTGTGTCAAGAATCGGTTTTGTTCGATTTATGTATAATTCGATTAGAGTGAAACTGGGGTGCTTGTGGAACAGGGATTTTTTTTTTCTCTGGCATCAAAAATTGCTTACACATATTAGTTAGTGATATCAGAAATATCCATATATTATTACCACGATAAATTATTGGATCATGACTGTCTATTTAATCTGCTCATCGATAACTCTCATATTTATAAAATTTGAGTGCTATGTCACATAAATCGGGATGAATGACATAACTGGAGTTCCAGCAGAAACTTTGAAATCAGTTTAAGGAAGCTTTTAATGTTTAGTTCAGTGTTTCTCAAACTGTGGGGCGCCCTCCCCCCTAAGGGGGGGGGGCACAAGTATATCGAAAAGTCGAAAATAAAAAATTATTTAAAAAATTATTGATTTACGGAAAGGAAGCAAAACAACATACATTTCAAAGTAATAAAAAATAAAATAAGCATTTACACTGATATAAAAAGCTTATAAATGTATCAATACTGCACAGTGGCGCACACAAGGGGGGTCCTGGGGGTCCGGACCCTCCCCCCAAAACCCTTGATTTTTTCCGATTGATTACAATTCTAAGAATATAGTACGTAAAATTTAATTAAGTATTTCTTATTAATGATTAATGTTATTAATTAATGCTAATTATTTATTCAATAATTAGTTTTTCACTGTGTTTTGTTAGCGAAAACCGACAAAATCAAAAGGAGCATAATACAAGAATGGTGAACTTTCGACCCCGGACCCCCCTTGAAAAGTTCCTGTGTGTGCCACTGCTACTGCACAACGTGTTTCATAATTAATTTAACAATACTAAGTTATGAACAAGTTTAATAATTACCAGTGACCCTATGGGCATGTCATAAAATTATATACTTATCTTGATAATTCATACGATTTATAATTGATATTGTGTGTACAGCCCCAATTATGGCAGACAAAGACATTTTTTAGTTCATCCAAAGCTCAAAAGATATCGTTGGTGCATTTTCTGACGAAGAAAATAAATAATGCAGCTCCTGTTCTTATATCATCCGAAATGAGGAACGTCATAAAAAGTATGCGCAGAGGCACATTCCAATGATAAAATGAATAACAAAATGGACAATATCGAACAATTTGTTGACAATCTGATGCTAAAGAAAACAATGAAAAAAACTAAAATTATTTTCCAAAAACTCAAAAAAAATGTTTTGCTTTTCCAAAAAAAAAATCGAAAATTTTGTTTTAAATATATGTCATATCTATTTATATAAAATATAAACTTAATATTGTTGATACATAGGGGTTTTTTTTTACAATATCCTTTAACATGAAATTCTTTCAACACGAAAAAATATTTTTTTCTCTTCAGTTTCGTGTTAAGCGATTTTCACTGTACATGAAAGATTTTTTAAAAAATTTATAGTAGTTACCTAACATAACTATTGTAGTAATGATAGCTAATAGAATGAAACTTTTTAATTATAGTTTTTTTTAAAGCTTGTAAGTATAGGTATTTCTGCAGTAATGGTTTTTCTACGTTTATTATGAAAGCTTTTTGAAGCAATATCTGACTTCTTGGTCTACATTATTTTTTCTAACTCACTTATAGATAAGTTTCTATCACTAACAGCTTCGAACTTTTTCTTCGGTCCTATCTTTTTCCTTTAAACTAAACTTAGGGGAATTTTGTTTATTGATTTCATTTTGAGACTTAAATTACTTAGTTTAAAATATACTTAACTGCAAAATCTACGAAAAGCTTAGACAATTCATCTCTTCACTGCACCATGCATGTAACAATGGTGCAGTGAAGAGATGGACATTGCTTTCAATAGCTACATTTACTCCTTGAATAAATTCATAAAAATTGTTAAATTTCTAACTTTTCAGTATTAAACAAAAGACATACCTTGTTATATTATTATATTATTGGTCTGATTTCTCCACTGCAAAAACTGGGCGATTCGCTATTACCTGTCTTATTTTGTATGTAATGTTTTCAAGGCCATCCCGCATAAGAAAATACTCGTCTAAAATACGTATTGGCCCCTTAATATTTTTGAGGCCTATAAACTTCATACTATTCAATCTATTTTTCAGGGGGGAGAGCCGAATTCATGGTACAAACTTTAAGGTATCCGACTACATTCGGAACCGTGATTTTAAAAAAGCGCATAAATGGATAATTTTCATGATATTTAGTGTCACTCAGATTAGAATACATGCATAAAATTGTTTTAAGGACATTTTGACAAAAAAAAATTTATTTAAATATAATATTTTGGCAAAAAATTAACTTAGAATAATCTTTTTTCCAAATGTTCTCCTTTTGTGAAAAATGGTTATTTTATAATAATATTTTGCCTGTATATAGCTCAGATCTCTCTACAGAGGCTCAACTAGAATTTTTGAAAAATTCACATTTCCAGAGTTATCACCAATTGAAATAATTATTGGCGTTTTTTTTCTTAAAATTGCTCCCCTCTGTTGTCGTAAAATATGAATAAACCCACTTCTAAGTTATATATTTCAAAAATTCTAGTTGAGCCTCTGTACAGAGGTCTGAGCTACATACAGGTAAAATATTATTATAATAGAAGTATTTTTCACAAAAGGAGAACATTTGGCGAAAGACCATTCTAAGTTAATTTTTTTGCAAAAATATTATATTTAAATACATTTTTTTTTTGTCAAAATGTCCTTAAAACAATTTTATGCATATACACTCAGTAACATTGAAAATAGCGACCCAAGAAGGAAGCATCGTATTGAAATGAAATTTAATACACATAATGATACAGATGAGAGATTCACTTGATCTCAAAAACAGGACAATTAAACGAATACAGGGTGTGCAATGACACAAATACTGGACAACTTCAATAGCGCGTTGGACCACATCCAGGTGTAATACATGCCGCCACACGGTCCGGCATTGAGTTGATTAGACACCTTATGTTGTCCTGAGGCAGATGGGCCCACAAATCTTGAACAGCCAACTCTAAATCATGTGCAGAGTAACACGATGGCATCTGCCGTTTTAGCTGATCCCACACTTTCTCTACAGGGGACAAATCGGGAGAGCGTGCCGGCCATGGAAGAGTCTGAAAATGACGTAGGAAGTCTTGAGCAACTCTTGCTGTATGCGGACGAGCATTATCTTGCTGGAAAATTGCCCCTGGGAGACCATTTAGGAAAGGTCCTACATGGGGTCGAAGAATATCATCAACGTAACGTTGACCCGTTAAGGTTCCACGCATCACAATTAAAGTGGACCGGCTATCATAGGCTATGCCCCCCCAGACCATTACACCAGCTGTGCGGGCAGTGTGACGTAGAACAGTGTGGGGGAATTATAACGCTCACCAGGGCACCTCCACACCCGTATACGGTTATCATCTGTCCCCAAAACAAACTAGGATTCATCACTAAGCACAACCTTTTGCCAATCTGTGACATTCCACATTGATCTGGCTTGGCACCACTGTAGACGCAGTTGCCGATGTTCCGGTGTTAAAGGGAGTGCACGGAAAGGGCGCTTGGATTTACGATTTGCTTCTGCAAGGTGTCTGGAAATTGTTTGTGGAACAATTGCTACGCCTATGTCTGCTCGTATCGTTGAACGAGTCAATGTGGGGTCCACAAGTGCTTGCCAAACGATCCCTCGATCCTCTCTCCTCGTGGTCTTCCTGGGTCGCTCCAGACCCGGTTTTCCGCGCGTGGGTACCTTCTCGTGTCCACTGCTCCCAACAATTTCTAACGGCACACTCCGAACGATCCACCTGGCCAGCAACACGGCGCGTCGACCAGCCTGCAGTTTTCATCCCCTTGATCAGGCATCTCTCAAACTCGCTTAACTGTGAGAAATGTCTTCCAGCACGTTTACCTGGCATGTTTCGCTTACCAAAGTCTTCCCACAATCGGCGGGTAATCGTCACGTTGTGATGACCTCCCTGGGTCACACCTTGAACACCAAGATTAATTTGAGGCAAAGAACCACTAAGAGCCATTTTGAATAATAATAATATTTATTTATTATTATACTTTTCTCAAAAAAATCTCTCATAACATATAATAAAATAATGTTACGTCTCTTAAAGGGATTTACCTTTATATTAAATTAAATTACTAAGAATGTAATTAATTATTAATCAAGCTCAAACTCAAGTAAGGTTTACCGAAATAGGAGATCCGAGAAATACACGTATTCGAATTTTTAACTTTCATTCACTTTAACTAAGTCACTTAAACTGACTCTTATTTTAAGCGTACGTGAATTATATTTACCGTTGGCTTATATCAGCTTTCCGGGCTTATTTCAGCTTATTTCAGCAGCACGACGTCTTCACGAATCTAATCTCCTTGAATCTTCTAGTAATGCGTTCAAAGATACTGGCTCAATAACCTATTATCATCTCCCTTGCTATCTCGCAACTCTCGACTTAAATACCTTATCAAATTTAAATATCCCGTATCTTTTTTTGGAGTTCATTGGAAATAAACGCGAATTTATATTCCCCAGAAAGACGCCTAAGAAGATTAGTGGAAAGGTTCCGTACAGATTCGTCACAACGCTTATGAATCTTTGAATTTGCGCTGGCTTATAAAGAGTGTTTTTTTTTTCCAGTTATAGAAGTTTAAGTTGGCATTACTTTCCAAGATGGCGATCAATTTAACATCTTTCAAGTGATTTATTCTCAGTTTGGTTTGGCAATTCATCAAAACGATCATCAAGCAAGGCGTAGATTCGTCGAATGGGCCCAAAACGAGATTGCCGTTGTTCCCGATTTTCATAAGCGAATTTTGTTTAACGATGAAGCGCACTTCTGGTTGAATGGCTACGTCAACAAACAAAACTGCCGCATTTGGAGTGAAGCTAATCCACAAGTGTATGTCGAAACACCGTTACATCCAGAAAAACTGACTGTTTGGTGCGCTTTATGGGCTGGTGGAATCATTGGTCCGTACTTCTTCAAAAACGATGAAGGCCACAACGTTATAGTCAATGGGGATTGGAATAGAGCCATGATTAATAACTTTTTCATTCCTGAATTGAACAATCATGATATCCAGGAGCTGTGGTTCCAACAAGACGGCGCAACATGTCGCACAGCTCGTGCCACAATCGATTTATTGAAAGACACGTTTGGTGACCGCCTAATTTCACGTTTTGGACCTGTGAATTGGCCTCCAAGATCTTGTGATTTAACACCGCTAGACTATTTTCTGTGGGGCTATGTAAAGTCATTGGTCTATGCAGATAAGCCACAAACGCTTGACCATTTGCAAGACAACATTCGCCGTGTTATTGCCGATATACGGCCATAAATGTTGGAAAAAGTCATCGAAAATTGGACGTCTAGATTGGACTACATCCGAACCAGCCGTGGCAGTCCTATGCCAGAAATCATATTTAAAATGTAATGCCACGAGATTATCTTTCGAATAAAAAAAAATTCATGTCAATCGAATAATACATCGTTGTTTTATTGCAATTTAAAGTTCTATACCTCTAAAAAACACCCTTTATAGCACCCTCTTCCTGATTGTAGCGCCACCTCGGCGTCTATGTGCATGCGTATTGGCACAAAACTTGGATCATTTACATATCACATTACGCTGTACATATTTGCAAAGTTTCGCGATTGTACTTAGCTTCCTTCTTGGGTCGCTATTTTCAATGTTCCTGAGTGTATTCTAATCAGTGACACTAAATATCGTGAAAATTATCCATTTATGCGCTTTTGCAAAATCACGCTTCCGAACGTAGTCGGATACCTTAAAGGTAGGTACTGGGCGTTGTAACAATCATTTATTGCATAGGAATGTATAGGGGCAAGTGACGCGGAGAGGCACAAACACAAAAAAAAAAATTAGAGACGAAAGGAAACAAAGTGCTTATTAAAAGTGTCGTTGACAAGTGTAATGTGTACAACAGGCATGTCAAACTCAGATGATACTGACATGCAGGTCTATACAAACGTCCGTGGATGATCACATGCTGAGATGCAAAAAATAAAACTCAGATTGATATTTTTCAAAAAAAAAATTAGCTATACTTCTAGTTCATTCAAATGAATTAAATCTGTCTTCTGTAAGTAGTTTCATGCGAAACTGAAACAGAAAAGTGACATCACATCAAAACAGAAAATCGAGAAGCAATGTACATGTAATGATGTTAGTTGTATGGTTCACGTTAAATGAGAAAATATTGATAAGTTGATTACAGTAACAAAATGATTGGAGATATATATCGAGCCGAAATAAAACTGATATGTTTTTTTCCGGTTCAATTCCAGTTCGATGCCCTGATTTTAACATCCCTCCTCTCTTCACTGATTTTATGTGAGGAGACATACTTATTTCTTGACAAGATTTTTCAAGCATATTACGCACTTCTCATTCACTCTCTTGAAGTGGCCTCAAAAACCAAGTAATCATAATTGCGAACTTGTAACTGGCGTTGACAAGTCGCGGGTTCGAGTCCTTGGAGCACTGAAGAGCCGCCGTGCAAAGGGGCTGATACAAATTAAATCTGTCGTGGCTCGAAGTCCTCCCATTGGCATGGTGTGGAAGTTTGGAGAGGGAAGTGCCAGCTCAGATGTCGATCTCTTCACTTTACTGCAGTTCAAAATTATGATATCTGTTGTCAATAGAATCCGTATCAAATCACTTTCTTGAAATTAAAATTCTTTTTAACTGATGATATTTTAAAAAGTAGGTTTAATGCTTAATGAGGAAGGAATTGATAACTAATCTAAGGGATTCAATATCTGTTCCAAATGGGAAATTTCTTACTTTTTGGAGAAGAAAACGCGACTGGAATAGTAAACAGATTGAAATTGTATTTCAAAATAAGTGCTCTGGATCAACTAAATTTTTCAAATTTTTTAATTAAAATATAGTGCAAACTGTTCTTTAATATAAATCTTTGAGTATCTAAATTCTCTTTATCACATGAATAAAAATTCAATTGGTTCAACTTAAAGACATTCAAACTTAAAAATTAATTTTTGGTATACCTAGAGATTGCAAAAATTCTGCAAAATTCTAAAGCGATTTTGTAAAAAAGTAACAAATACTTATGTCTTTCAGATTTCTTTTGCTGAAATATATAACAGCATTAAATAAGTGGCATTGCTATGTTTTGTACTAATCAGCACATTCAAGCGAGAGAGAGAGAGATTCATTTTTTTTATAATTCCATCTCATTCTTTAGTTATTTATTTCAACCTTTTTCTTTCTTTTTTTGGTGTGTGACTCACACTTTATCGAAGAAATTTAAAAGTTCTGTTTGAATGGGAAAATGCCATTGAGTATTGAAGCAAACACCGCGAGTTCGTTCACTCCAGGTCAATTGTTCCCTTTACCGAGTCACATCGCATAATATTAATGACTATTGCCATTCACGGACTACTTGTATGGGGGAGGATAGTTTACAAAAAAGGAGATGAGAAAAGCTCCGAGGCGTAAACTTCACGCTTAAAATTAAAAATCTGTTGATCTATGGAGAAGGAGTTGAATCCTCCATCTTTTGTGTCTACTAAGGTTTTTGAAAAGAATTCAGAGACCGGGGATGATCGATTTTATGTCAAATAGGAAAGCATTATCTGTGTTCAAAACAAAATCGGTTTGTGACCCTAATGTTTCTTCATACTTGAAGGCCTAAGTTAGAATTCCTAATTCTAGAGTTGATATTGAAGACACATCTGGGAGAGCTATGGAAAAATAAACAATGAAGAGGTTTCTAATTGTTTACTTTTCAACAGTAGAGTGCTTCAGTAGAGAAATAGCTCTTCTATTCGTCCCCCCGCAATATGAGGTCATCGATTCTAAAGGTCAAAAGAGACATACTACAGCATCCAGTATACCAGGGATCAATAACCGTTTTGTTATTAAGAGCACAAATATATATATATATATTTTAAGAGAGTAAATATTTGAGGCCCAAGATTTAATTGAGGAGGAGAAAACATCAAATTGTTAATTTATTTAACTTACGTTGAATGTACAGAGTAATTAGTATAAAAATTGGAATGGAAAAAATAAAAATATACTTTTAAATATTGTTTTACATTAAAAATCTTATAAGCAAACCTATTTATTGTGTGTTATGTTGAAAACAATATATTCATTCACTGTATGTGTGAGTTAAATAATTTTTTTGTTTCCTTTTCTGTTTCTAAATAACGATTCAGAGAAAATATCTCGATACTAAAAGAAATTACCCATATTACTTGATGGACATTAATTAATTATTTTGTAGCAGATTCTATGATAGTGAGAGCACTAATATATGCACAAAATGTTCTAATGTTTTTATTACCAACAAAAATTAACGGCAGTGCCGGTTCATCCATTGGGCGCTTCAGGTGGGCGCCCAGGGGCCCGGAGAGGCATAGAAGGGCCTGTATAACCAGAACTTAACCACATTTTCTGGCTGTAAATTTCGATCCTCCAGTGTCACAAGGGGGCCTGTAGACTGCACCCAGGACCCGAAATGAGTTTAAATCGACACTGATCAACGGATAATTTTATATTTAAGGCCATAAGAATAATTTATACGAATTTTTCTTAAAACAGCAAAAATTGCGAATATTTAATATTACAACTGACCAGCTCGAAAGATGATAAAATATTAAACATGAGAAATTGATAAATTATTTCAATGATAGTTGAGAATTATCAAATAAGACTCATTCTATGTATTAGGAATTCATTAGATCTATACCAGGGATGGCGAACCAGTAGCACGCGTGCCATTGATGGCACGCGACACAATATTTTTGGCACGCAAGTGATCAAAATAGCTTGCATTTTATTTCAAAATTTCTAAGTTTGCTATGAAGTATTACGAACAAACGCATGTGATCGGTTGCTGTTATTTAACATGGCTAGTGTTCCGCAAAAGAACGGTGGCCGCAGTAGCCGAGTGGTATAGGTATCGGATCGTGGCTTGCCTTGTCACGAGTTCGAGCCCAGTACCACTAAAGACCCGCCGTGTAGGGCAGCGATGCACGTTAAATCTGTCGAGAGCTGAAACGTCCTCCCGTTAGTGTAGTGTGGTAGTTAGGAGAGGGGGGTGCCAGCTCAGGTGTCGTCCACGTCACTTGACCATGGTTGAAAATTACATGGTCCGTCGCCAAAAGCCCTCGTGTAGCTGAACAGTGCGCCGTTAATATTCAATCCATACGCAAAAGAGCAAGATAGTAAGTGTAACAGAGAATTTCAAATTTGGTGGACCGAGAAACATGGCATTATATTAGTAAAGGCAACAAAGCGGTATGCGTTTTATGTTCTGGAACAATGGTATGCAGAACATCGTCTGTAAAACTGTATCTTGAAACAAATTACAAACCTTTTTTGTCAAAAAAAGTGAACCACAACAAAAATTATTAATTACTTAGAAATCGTTTGGCAGATGACTCAAATTCAGCATGTATTATACAAAAAATAACATCTTACAATCCTAATATAAGTTATTTGTGTCATCCACACACACAATCTTCAGCAACAGAAGTCATACTAATGTTACTTTAATTTGAATTACACACGTATAACTAAAACATTTATAATTATTCAGTGCAAAAGGCATTTTTTCGTAGTAAATAGAGTTTTGTGTTGTTAGTATTTAGTTTTACTATTTTCTCAATAATCACAAGTCAAAATTATTTGACGTCACGCCTCTACCTCTTTAAACTCTTCTTTACAAAAAATGGCACGTTGATCCCATAAAGGTTAGCCTCCCCAGATCTATGCATTGATGGCATTTTAGCAACCACAAGCGACATGTCGTTGACCTCTCTCTGCAGTGCTTAGATCCAATCTGTTATTTACTGAAGAAGTGAGGCTTATTGAAGAAACTAAAAAGGTACATTTTCAGTTGAGGGGTAGTCAAGCATAATATACCCTAGTTATGATTTCAGTTGAGTAATTTCTAGAAGAAAAAAAATCCTCCCTAAATTTTGACATAGTTGACTTTTAGCAAAATGACTTTGAAATTATGCATTTGGTGACTGAGTTGGAGATCATTGCCATTTTATTCGTACATACTACATACAAACAACCTATTCTATTGGAAAACGATATCCTAATATTTAAATCTGCTCTCATTTTCTTCAGAGGTTATCACTTTTTCTTTACTTGAGAATTTTATTTTTTAAAATATATGCTACACAATAATAAAAGTGCTTAACTATTCCATGTTTTACGTACTTCTACAGAAGCTATCATCCCTTAGTAGTAGTAGTAGTAGTAATAAATGGTGTCTTTTCATTCAGACTGGATTTCTTAGCTTAGTCAGATTATTACCTAATCTCCTTATCAACCCAGTCTTAGGTCAGTATGTATTTCACTTAAAATTTTCTACTTGTATATAAGAGCGTGCCGTTTTGATCTTTTTAAAAAAAATAATCGTTGCAAAAAGTGAAACATATATACAGTAGGGCCTGTTTTGTGCAATTTTGCTTTTGTGTGATTTTATTTTTGTGCGATTTTTTTATGCGGTATATATTTTTATGCGGTATATGAATTTCAACGGCTTTGGCGCCACTGTAATGCTTTCTGTTAATGTACCAGTGGCGTAACAGAGAATGCTAGGGCCTCCCTGCAAAAAAAGTCAGGTTTTGCTTTTAATATTTTATAAATTAGATTAATACGTACAAGGCGTCAGTCATGCCTTGGGTTCCCTAGAGTCCCGGGGTTGTGGGAGTGTACGTTACGCCACTACAATGTACATATATACCAATAGATAGATACCAATTCCGGAGGAGTATAAAATCTCAAAAAGAGCTTCAGTCACACATATCTGGTTATCGGGACATTTACAAGCAACTTTACAATACAACCAACCAGCCTTCGTCACAAAAAATTATCTCTTACTTTATAATGCCAAAAAATAAATCAATTGAAATTGTATCTTCAGGTGATGAAAGCGATTTTGAACTAATTCATCATAAAAGAAGATGAGAGCTTTGGATTACGATGAGTAGCAGTGAATTATGTATGTACATTTTGTGTCAAAACTTCTCCATGTATGCAATGCGAAACAATGTTTTTAAGATGTTTCCATGTGCGATTATTTTTATGCGGTCCCTATCTACGCACAAAAATAGGTATATAACCAAAATCTCTAAAAGTAAGTCATCAATAAATTTAGAAGAGAATTAAATGCGTTGATCAAAATAACGCTTATCTGTAAATTACACACACACGAGTAATTATATATAAAACTTCAACATTTACAAAGGAAAAAACTTAAAATACTTTAACACATAATATATTGCATAAGTTTTAATATTGTCAATTGATCTTATATAAATAATATGCATTTATTCATCAAATGTCATCCGTAATATCTTTCCTTAAATTCTGATTTTCTTGAAGAATAATAGGGTAACTTGAATAATTTTGAAAATTTTAATCTGTAATAATATCATACACAGGTCCATTTCATAGAATTTTTTTTTACTAAAAGTTTAATTGTAAATACTAACTCTCGTTTTTTTTTCTTTTTTTTTACTGCCTAGCAATTTGTGCGTAAAAAATTGTAATGTTATATAGGACGGGCAGACTTTTCCAGTCTACGGTCTACTTCTAATTTTTCATCGTGTTGCGGTCCACCCAGGGGCGTAGGTGTGGTGAGCTAAGAGAAAGGTCTACATTTAATATAACTTAATAATAAATATGGAATATGTACTAAAATACATAACTACACACACAATAATATAAACTTACACTTTTAAGACAGTGTTTAAAGCGAAACGCGTCGCTCATCCGTCATAGTGATTAGCGACACTGACTTCTGGGCCGTTAGGCCTGACTTCGATTCCCGGAGAAGACATGGATGTTTGTAAATGTATAGTGCCTTTGCGGCAGGGGGTACTCTAAATAGCCGTCGAGCCGCAAGTCCTCTCGTGTGGTTGTTGGAAGGGGTACAGAGGTGGGAGGTCCCTGACCACCCTAGGTGTCCTCCCTCAAAATTGGGGTGGAAACGAGCCAAATCGCTCTATCACCTGTATGGGGCTCAAAGCTATGGCTAACGACAGGCGTCCCTTTGCCATGATGAATTTCGTGGGCCTTGATCTGGACTTTGCCGATCAGGTGGCATTAGTAATAACAACAACAACAAAGCAAAACGCAAGATACACAAACGTAATAATAATAGCCACAAATATAAATGATGCATTTGTTATGAAACAATTCAAAAAACATTAAAAAATAAAACATGTTCATCTATAGTTAGTGTTCCTAGTCAGTGGCATAACGGAGAATATTAGGGCCCCTTGCAAAATCGGGGTTTGGGTCCCACGGCATCTTACAAAGGATTGCAAAACCGTAACGTGACATAGGCTTTGCCCCCCATAGGCAGTGACGTATACATTACGCCACTGCTCCTAGTTGTAATCAGTAGAAGACTTACATACTGTCAGCCAATCTTGAATGCTTCGGTATACATTTAATAATTTTTGATCTTCAGGCGGTCACCCAAAAATGTTTTGATATTCCACCAGTCGACCGCGATCGACTTAATGCCCATCCCGGTTATAAAGGCTCGTATGTGGTAAAACTGTTTCATTGTAACATTTCTATTTAGGGCCATTAAATCCTTTCAAAACAACCAAATTGTGATATTGAAAAATACTGGATTGAATCTCAAAAACTACCGCATTAATGAAATTTACATTAATTTTTTCTTGGTGTCATAAATAAGACCCCTGAATACCCCCCTCTTTTCCCTTCTTTTTGACACAGAGAAAGGCTTGTATTCTATATGAATAAAAATTTTAAAAGAAAATCTCATTAGGGGTAATTAGTTTTTAGACTTCTCTTTTCTTTCTCTCTGGTCCAGGCATGTCAAACTCAGATGATATTGCGAGCCACATGGTATATTTTTTTAAGTCGGGGCCTCATGTTTTTAATGTCAACAAAATTAAGAAAAAATACGATTTTTAGAATGATTATATTATGTATTTATTAGACTCAAGTTCAATGCATTTTGTAATATGCATACAAAGTCGTTTCATATTCCATGTTAGTTTTACAATCAAGCTATACATATTTCATATATTTTATAAGAAAACAAAATAGTTGTAATAAGAAATACTGCTAAATATTACTTTTTATAAAATATGTTTTGCATTGCTTTTCACAAAACAAGTCATCAAAATTTAGTTGAATGTATTAAGCTGATAAAACTTCTATGATTGATGATAAATGTTGATCGGGGTTAAATCGGGGTCAACCTTTCTGTTTATTTATTTATTTTTTCATTAAAGAAAATAAATGCTAACATAAATCAGTTCCACTGAACATATTCATTGAACGCACAATAAACGATAGCATTTTTGGAAAGCGATATAAATATGTATAAAAAGCTGGAATTTCACACAAATTCCGTACATTTTCACTTCAACAAAGAATAGTATTGAATTTCAATTAACTCTATTTGTAAGTTTCGTCTACAATTTCAATATTGATAGATAGTGGTGAAGTAAAAATACGAAATTACAATTTATAGCTTATCAAATCAGAAATCTTCGATTGAATTCGGTTTTTATCAATTTAATTTATTAAGCTATTTCCGTAAATTTTAATTTAAGGGATTTAATCAATAGATAGACAGGTTTAAAAGTAAAATAAAATTTATTTTCTATTTGTTTTCGCCAACTTAAAGATTTTAATTTGAAAGCATTAGTTTTTTTTTCAAATAACGCTGTAACAACATGATTTTTACTTGAAGCTTAAGACTAAGTTGACTTATAAAATCATATAAGAAAGCCAGGTCCTCCCTTTATCCATTGTCTAGCTATTAATTCAGCACATTCGCAACTTTTTGTTTTTAAGAAAATTATTCTTTCATCCAACATCTTAAAGAATCATCTTATCCATTGAACTTGCGTGTATTATGACTGATCGGGGTGCATTTACACTCTAAATCTTCCAGAAATGAAGCAAATTGAGAAGAACTAATCTCGAATATAATTTACAAATTTTGTAACTACTTTTTTTTAAAAAAAATTTAATCTTTAAAGTATCCGACTACGTTTGGAACCGTGATTTTGCAAAAGTGCATAAATGGATAATTTCCATGATATTTAGTGTCACTTAGATTAGAATACATGCATTAAATTGTTTTAAGGACATTTTGACAAAAAAAATTATTTAAATACAATATTTAGGCAAAAAATTAACTTAGAATAATCTTTTTTAAAATGTTCTCCTTTTGTGAAAAATGCTTCTATTATAATAATATTTTGCCCATATATAGCTCAGACCTCTCTACAGAGGTTCAAATAAAATTTTTGAAACATATAGCTTAGAAGTGGGTTTATCCATATTTTACAACAGAGAGGAGCAATTTTAAGAAAAAACGCCAATAAATATTTCAATTGGTGGTAACTCTGAAAATAATGTGATTTTTTCAAACATTCTAGTTGAGCCTCTGTAGAGAGGTCTGAGCTATATACAGTCAAAATATTATTATAATAGAAGCATGTTTCACAAGAGGAGAACATTTGGAAAAAAGATTATTCTAAGTTAATTTTTTGCCAAAATATTACATTTAAATATAATTTGTTTTGTCAAAATGTCCTTAAAACAATTTTATGCATGTATTCTAATCTGAGTGACACTAAATTATCATGAAAATTATCCATTTACGCGCTTTTTAAAATCACGGTTCCTAACGTAATCGGATACTTTAAGACTTTGAAGCACAAGCTGGTAAATAATGTGATGAAAATATTAAAAATTATTGTCGTGCTATTTGCATGTTTCTTTCCTTCTTCCTTTTTTTTTTTGCAATTACTCCCATAATAATCCCGGGTTTAAATTAGGGGTTGTGAACCTAAATGCGGTAGTATCCTTCCTTCCTCAATGGCCCAACAGCCCAGATCCTTGGCATTTCTAAAAATTCCATTTCATACTGTCCTGTTCTTGGACTTTCCTGTTCTTGCCTGTCCAACTTTTCCAGTTTCGGGCATTAATAGTTTTCAGTTCTTTTTCTAGGCAATCGATCCACCAGAGTCTTGGTTACAATAAGGTATGGCTACAAAGATCTTTTTTGCTACTCGATTATCGTTCAATCTTATCATGTGCGAATCCTGCCCATTTTAAACATTATATTGCAGTGAATTTAACAATATCTGGTTGTTTAAAAAGTTTATAAATTTCTAAATTAGTTCTTTTTCTCCAAATAGTATCACAATTTAAACCTCCAAAAATACTTCTAAGGCCTCTTCCTTCAAATATAGCAAGAGTCTACTTTTCTTCCTCGGTCATTCACCCCGTTTCTACAGCATATGTGAGAACAGGACTTATCAGGGATTTGTAAATTAGTAGTTTTGCTTTTCTGCTGATAAAATTAGATTTTAATTATTTTTGAAGCCCATAAAAACACCTGCTACCAGCAGTGACTCTATTACGAACCTATGGGGTTATGACATTGGGTGCGTTCCGTTCAGAGCCTAAATATTTAAGGTATAAGACTACGTTCGGAACCGTGATTTTGCAAAAGCGTATAAATGGATAATTTTCATGATATTTAGTGTCACTTAGATTAGAATATATGCATAAAATTGTTTTAAGGACATTTTGACAAAAAAATTTATTTAAATACAATATTTTAGCAAAAAATTAACTTAGAATAACCTTTTTTCCAAATGTTCTCCTTTTGTGAAAAATGCTTCTATTAGAATAATATTTTGCCTGTATATAGCTCAGACCTCTGTTCAGAGGCTCAACTAGAATTTTTGAAATACATAACTTAGAAGTAGGTTTATTCATATTTTACGACAACAGAGGGGGGCAATTTTAAGAAAAAAAAACGCCAATAATTATTTCAATTGATGGTAACTCTGAAAATAATGGGAATTTTTTTCAAAAATCCCTGAGTAATGGAATAGTTTCTATTTCTTTTCATCCATGTGACCACAAGCCCATAGTTTACATTCTACTGCCATACAAACAAAGCTGCCATGCCGATTCATAATTGGATTTTTTTTCTTTTGACAAAGCCTCTCTTATTTTTATTTCAAATATTAATTTATCAAGTGTAGAATGGCAGAAAATAGTTTTGACTGAATTCTAGACTATGTAAAATCAGTGGGCGATGACCGGACCACTCAGAAAAGCTCGATGGGCCAATGCGGGCTGCAGGTTGAGTATAGTTGCTCCAGACGCTTGTGTTGGATTTCAGTTGCCGTGTTGGTCTCATAAGCCTCTAACATTGTTCTTTATTTTAGTGGGCACGTGTTGAAGATGTCTTCAGCAAACTCTATTGAAAGGCCCTTTTCAGGGCCAAATAAACCTACATTTTCTTGCCAAAAATGTGGTACAACCGGGCAGGACAAACCGGACCCATGTTAGGGGCGGCATTTGGACCGAATTTAAGAAAATGCTTTTTATTGTTGTTGTTTCGAAAAAATTTGGATGAAATTATCTTCTAAAATATTATTATTTACACTTTGGAAACGTGGAACATAATTATTTTGTCTTAGACTGAATTGAAAGTCGACCATTGCTAGTAAAATTTGTAAAGATTAAAAAAATAAAAATTGTATTACGTGGCGATTTGACTTTGCGAGTGTGTGGGCACGCAACCTCGGGATACAAGAAGACATGCTTATCTTGACAAGATCTTCACTGCACTGATATAGAGGGGATACCGGGAAATCATCAGATTTCAGTACTTTTTGTGTTCCCGGGAATGGCACACATGGGGCTTAAATAATCCATGAAGTAGCTATTTTTTATTGGACTAGAGATTTCAACCTCGGCTATAAATTTTAGCTGACCCTACCGAGGCAATTTACGATCGTTCACCCAAAACTTCCTAGACAGAGGAATTTTCATTACCCCAGCTGTGGGGTAAGCGCGTACTAAGAGAAAAATATCAACCACGAAGAATCGAGAATTTTTTCAGTTTATCGTGGGAAAGAGTAAAACCTTGAAACATTTTGGTCAAATCAGTTCCTCTCTGTCTATCGAACATCGCTTCCTGAATTGAAAGTACACTGCTGGACAATTGCTAAGGACGGATCACAAATTGTTATGTAGCATAACATTAAGCGAGACATGAGGCCTAGTAGGATAAAATATAGTTGCCACACTGTTCAGACATTAGAATAAAGGATATTTATTGTTCTGAAAGTACAAAAAGCTGTGAAACATCTGAAAGAAAAAAAAAAAATGTTCATTTGATCTGCATACGGAGAAATGGAACAATGCATCTAAAAGTCAGCAGGCACCTTAAAGAAAGGTATCAGTACGAGATATGTCCACCGTGGAGTGTCATGCAACTTTCCACACGTCGTACCATACTTTGCACAACATTATCCAGCAGCTGTTGAGGCAATTTATCCCATTCCTCTGTGAGTGCACGGATGAGGGTGTTCTTGTTTGTCGGAGGATAGTTTCGACCAGCAACTTGCCTTCCCAAAGCATCCCACAAATTTCCAATGGGGTTTAGATCTGGAGAACGCGCTGGCCATACGAGACGTTGAATACCCTCGCTGTCTAGACAATCCTGAACAGCGAATGTTCGATGACATGTCGCGTTGTCGTCCATAAAAACAAATTTATCATCGACAGCACCACGGAAAAGACGAACATGATGAAGTAGAACTTCATCAATGTATCGTTGGCCCGTCATAGTCCCATTCGCAACCACATGAAGGCGCTTGCGGCCATTGATCATGATGCCGGCCCACACCATGATACTGCATGTCGGATATCGGTCCTTTTCCTGGATATTTTCTGGATGATTATCAGTACCACTCTCGCGCCAGATCAGTTGGCGTCTACAATCCGATGACAGACTGAACCTACTCTCATCTGAGAATAGTACGCATGCCCAGTCCTGTTCAGCCCAATTGTGATGTTCACGACACCATTGCAAACGGACAGTACGGTGCTGTCTGGTCAATGGGACACACACAACAGGTCTGCGTGCGTATAGTCCTCCTCCCCTCAAACGTCTGGCAACAGTTTTTCGGGAGATCTGCTTTCCTGAGGCAGCAAGAAACTGATTTGCCACCCGCTGAGCTGTGGTGCGCCTGTTCCTTTTTGCTGATAGGACGATATATCTGTCTTCTGCAGGCGTCGTACTTCTAACACGACCTTCCCCGTGCCGTCTACTACACATTCCAGTAGTTTTAAATGACTTCCACAGCCGTGAAACAACGCTGTGAGCGATGTCGAACTCCCTGGCAACATCTGTTATTTTTCGCCCTTCTTCGATCTTTCCAATAATTCGGCCACGCATAAAATCATCTATGTGATGTCGGGAAGACATGCCAAAAATTTTAAGTTCGTCTATTAAATCTTTCCTGTAAAACTTTGACTTGAAACAACAACTGTCCACACGCGTCAAAACCTTTAAAGCTCTTTATGAACGCTATCACGTGACGAACAGACATGGAAAAAAAATTTGCATACTCATACTTCTTCTTACTGATATCCCGCACTTAATCTAATTTTCCACATTTTGCTTCCTTTCATTTTGTGGTTGCTATGGATGATAGTGTTATCCGTCCTTAGCAATTGTCCAGCAGTGTATTTAGTTTTTAAAGGAATAGCATTTCGTAGCCTCTGATCAAAGTTCCGAGATCTTTATTTGTGTGAATAACGTAATAAGTATTAATACTTAAAACTATTTATTTAATTTTTTTAAAAAAATTCGGATACTTGTCTTTATTATTAGCTATTTAATTGAATTAGTAATTTGAAGAAGGGAATGGACTACTATATACCAAATTGTTTTGGAGAGATTATTTTTAAGCAATCTCGCAACTTTCTTTATTCATTATTTTTCTTAAACGTTCGTGTGTGAGATTCTTACATTAATATTTATTTATATTTATGTAACATTAATACAGCAACTCCATAAACAAGAAATCGGTTATACACAAATAAAATCTCTTAAATATAATAATTAATACTTTTAACGTACGTAATTACTACTTCAGCAGCAAATAAATTTTCTGTTTATATAGTATATTAATATTTATCTCTTAGTAGCAACATTAGAGAAATAACTGATTCATCTTCGACTGATTAAATTTCAAACTCATGTGAGTTACTAAAGGAACATTAATTTTAGATGCGAATTTTTTTTTCGAGATTTTTATTTGTAACATTTTTTTCTATGTCATTAACAATTTTTGCCTTTAGTCCTAAAAGAGATAAATTTCATTAAAAAAAATTATAACTTTTAATTTGGGGAAAGAATTTTCCTCTCTATATATGATAAAGTTGAAAATAAAAAAAATCAAGGTGGTAACAGCATCTGCAAAATAAAAATAGTGTGACATATTTATTTATTATAAACTAAATAAATTCTTTTGTATTTGAATTATTAATAATTTCTTTCTTCAGAATAATTGTTTACTCCTTCGAAATACTTCTTTCTGCAGATTTTGTTACTAATTACATTTGAAAATTATTTATCAAAACATTTGGGAGATTTTATTTGAGTTCAAAAATAGAATTTAAAATTTTGTGTCTGCCTCACAAAATTATACTAAATTTTTAGGGAGCACAGATGAAAATGCATTTGATACATTATTTATTATTTTAAACCGTTTTAAGTTTTATTAATTGTTTCATGGCATACATTTTTAATAAAATGTACATACAAACACTTAAAAATCTGAAGATTTATGAGTCGAAGCTAAATCGAAAATTGAAGAAGAAAACGGTATATGTTTTCCTTATCTTGTGTAATAATTATTGATCTTATTTAAAAATAACTTGTTTTTAAATTTTTTGAAATTTTGATGTATTTCCGGGAAGGGAAAAACCGGGAAATCAGAAACATTAATTACTACGTTAAGGGTGACAAATGTGCACAAAACAGAATATTTCGCTTAGAGCAGCATTCGGTAAATTGCACTTCTGCAAACTTCTGCTGTTATATACAGTTAAAAATTGTGTCTGCTAAAAAGTTATTGTTTTCCTTTCAAATTTATAAATATCTCTTGGGGAAAAAAAATACTCGTATTTGCATGCACATTTAACTATTTGACTGGCTTATATACAGAATTTATCATTAAATGTGTATTTGATTTAACTCTTTTGTAATTTCCAGTTATATATTTTTGTTTAGTATTGTGATTCTGGTATTTCATTTAATGTTTCCTATTTTCTACTGTGTACATTAAATGACAGTTTACTTTTATGTCGAACCTTGAAGGGTTCGAGGCCGCAGTATATGTTAAATCATGAAATTTGATATGTTTATACCATCTCCTGTAACTTTCTCCCTGTCTCCGATTGGGGCTCCTACGGACATTCCGGACACCCGTAAAATATCCGGCGTCAGCTAACCAAAGAGGAGACAGAGACAATAAAAGTTTGTTGAAGGTAGCGAGCTACAGATTGTGACAACTCACGCGTCTTTTCTTTAACAAGTCCTTCGGGTTCTTTGGGCCAGAATTAATGGCAACTCTTTTCCAACCAAATCCAAGAAATGAAATGTGAACAGAAGATGCAAATGAACGGACTTTTAAATATAGGATCTTAGAGTAAGTGCGATGGCAATGTAAAGGAATGTTTGACAATTGAGGTTGGTTTGTGGCAGTTGATAGTTATTACAGTTCATGTTTCAAGTTTGAATGAGCCAGCATGACGTGGATACATATATTAGTGCTCGATTAGAAGGAAAACGCCCAGTTGCATACTATTGCATACAAAGACAAGATTGAGCGTTACTCCAAGCTGTAATAAGTAGGATTGATTATTTAATACTAGAATCGAGGATTAGGCGGTTTGGCTTATTGATATTGGTCTGAATTAGATTGTCCTATTATAAATATATATATTGTGTGTTGCGTATCGCGTCATCGTAGATTCTCTCATATTAATTATTATAATTAAATTTGTTAAAGGTTTAAGTTGAATATCTTAATAAAGTCATATTAAGATAATGTTTCATCCTAGCTCTTTCGCTAATCCTACACCTCTGGGCCGTGGGTAGCCTAGTGGTTAGAGCATCGGACTCCAGACCGGAAGGCTTGGGTTCGATGCTCGATGTCACCAAATACCCTCCGAGTGCACACGGAGTACGTGCTCGTTAAATCAGTGGGTCCGTAGTCTTGTGGGCTTATTCACTAGCGCAGGAACTGGAGAATATTTCCCTCCCCTTCAGTTCACTTGCAGAAATTGTGGAGGTGGAGATAGAGGTCGTGTCGCCATCTATCGTCCCTTCGGGGAAGTTTAACTGAGCTTAAATCGCACTGTCACCTGTATGGTGCTCAAGGCCAACGACAGGCGTACCTCTTGCCCTTGCCACGATGAATTTCGTGGGCCTCGTTCTGACTACGTCAGACAGGTGGCATTAGCCACAACAACAACAACACCTCTAGCTCACGCTGATACTTCGAGAGATGTACTTCCAAGGGGAGGAACATCACAATGGCACTCAACTAGGTTTAATCTATATGACCCCGAGATGAGAAACGCGAGAGGGTTTAATGTTTGGCCAGAAGTGTACTTTTTTGGGTCGGAGAACGCCACCGAATTTTTGGAGGGTATTGACAATCAAATCAAATTACTTGAAATACCCAGTGACTTATCGTGTGCTTATTTGAAAGATCATCTCCTGGGGAGAGCCCTAGATTGGTACCAAATATTCGGATCAGAGATAGTACAAAATACCGCCATGGACTTCGCGCAGCTGAAAGCAGCATTGTCGAAAGCATTCCCTGCCATCCAAAATAGGAAAGATTTAGAAACACGTTTTTACGCGTCACAGCAAAGACAGAACCAGGAGCCGACGGATTTTGTTTAAGATTTGTTAAAATTACAAAAGAAATTAGAACTAGGGATGTCTGCGAAAGCCCTTATAGATCATATTTTTTGTTAGACTTGAACCACAAGTCCTGGATTATGTTGAAGTGCTTAACCCACAAAACACGATCCAATTATTAGAGGTCTTAGCTAAGTTTGAGGAAAGATATTCATGCAAAGCAACACGGGGTTCGAGAAATAGTGATAATGTGAAAGGACGAGGTTGGAATCAGCGTAAGATGTCTAATGTCTGTAATAATCGAGGAAATTGGAGAAATTCTGAAGTGGTGCGTAGACCGAATAATGGTAGAAATGATTATAGGGGGTAACTATCAGAATAGCCGTCAAGGAAATCAGTGGTTCGAGAACAGGAATAGGTTTCAAAACGATGATCGCAGATATAACGATAGGGGATATCAATTTAGAAATCGAGGTCAAAATGACGATTTTAGTAGAGGGGACCAAAGAAATAGGGGTTCTAGTGAAAATTTTAGTCGAGGCGGTAGAAAACAAATGGGACAATTAAATGTTTTGAAAGTGACTGATGTGTGTTAAAGGTGATCACGGCACAGGGAGCTAAATGTCGAAATATTGGAGTTGTGGAATTAAGTATTCGAATACGGGAGTTTGAAAAACCTTGGTTGTTCCATGCGTTAGCAGATTTAGAATACCCATGTATTCTTGGGATAGATTTCATAAGTGGATCAAAGATTATTTTAGATTTTGATCGAAAATCTTTGGCGATTCCGGATTCGCAGATTAATAAGGTGGTTAAAAAGGTTGAAGTAGAAAAAGTAGAAATAGATCTTTCTAAGACAAAATTAGAAGAAAAACAGAAACGGGAATTACAAGATTTGTTTGATAGTTTTCAAGGATTGTTTTCGCATAAACCAGGGCTTACGCATGTTCTATATCATGAGATTGACACGGGAAATAACCCACCGGTTGTTTCCATGCCGTACAGGTATGACAGGGTTAAGCAAGAGATTCTCGATTATCACGTAGACAAAATGTTGAAAGAAGGAATAATAATTCACATTCAATCCCCGTACGTGTCACCAGTTGTGTTATGTAGAAAGTATAATGGGTTACCGTCGGATAATCCGGAAGCGTATAGATTTGCTGTTGATTATCGGAAACTGAATGCGATCACAAAGTATCCTCGGTATCCTTTACCCTTAATAGACGATTTAATAATTAACATATCCCATACAGGGATAATGTCAGCCCTAGACCTTCGGTTGGGTTATTTTCGGATGGCTGTGAACCCTAGTGATATAGTTAAGACTGCATTTGTCACGAAAAATGGTACTTACGCTTTTCGCAGAATGCCATTTGGCTTGTCAGGGGCGGCTACCAATTTTCAGAAAGCAATAGATATAATTCTCAAACCCGTGATAGGGAAGTTTGTGAATGTTTATATGGATGATGTGATTATATCATCTCCATCATTCACTCAACATGTTAAGCATTTGAAAGAAGTTTTTTGATTATTACATGAGGTGGGGTTACCGTTGAATAAAAAAAAGTGTAAATTTGGTTGTGAAAATTTAAAATATTTGGGTTTAATTATTAATAAGGAGGGAATTAAAACTGATGAAACAAAAATTCAAGCTATAGTTGAAATGTAACCACCGCGTAATTCCAAAGAGGTGTCGAAATTTTTAGGAATATCCCAATGGTACGCAAAATTTATTAAAAGTTATGCCGATCTTTGCGAACCTCTTTATAATCTTAAACGAAAATTTAAAAAATTTATTTGGTCGATTGAGGCGCAGAAAGCATTCGACGTGGTCAAGGCGGCTATAACAAAAGCGCCAGTTTTAAAATTCCCAGATTTCAAAAAACCTTTTGAGTTATTTACGGATGCAAGCTTAATAAGGGTAGGAGCAGTTCTAAACCAAGAGCAAAGACCAGTAGTATTTGCTTTTCGTACGCTTAGTGCTGCGGAGAGGAATTACACGGTAACAGAGAGAGAGAATGTTTAGCTGTGGTTTGGGCTCTGAATAAATTCAGAACATATTTAGGTTCTTTGCCGATTAAGGTTGTTACAGATCGCGCTGCGTTAACACATTTAACGAATGGTAAAAATTTGTCAAATAAAATGATCAGATGGGCATTAAAATTAGCAGAATTTAATATAGAATGGGAGCATCGTCCCGGTACTCAAAATATAGTTGCTGACGTTTTGTCGAGAAACCCAATTGAAAGTATAATAGGAGAGAAAGTTAATTGTACAATAATCAGGTATTTGGTTCTTTCTTCACGAGATCAGTTAATAAAAGAAGCAAAAAAGAAAGGTTAGGCTATAAAAGATCACATGAATCTAGGTCGGGAGGACCAGGAAGGAAAGTTCAGAAGGGTTCAGAACATAGAGTACCTAAAAGAGTTTTGGCGTCGAATGATGGGACTAATCATAATCTGCCAAAATTTAGAAAGAAAAGCCGAGGAGAAGAGACAATGACGCCCACCACAAGCGGCTACAACCTCAGACCGCGAAATGGAAAGGGAGTGGAGTTCCGACAGACCATAGAGAGGAAGACACAACAGGGAGGACCAGTTCGATCTAGAAAAGGCAGAGGAAGGAACGATAGCCCCTATATCGAAGAGTGAACAAGATCAAGCAACAAGAATGCCAGACGAGGAGGTGATCAACAACGGCAAGACCAGGAAAGGAAAGGAGCGTGTACGAGAAAGTCCTTATCCCTGGAGGTCTTGGTAGAAAACGCCAACTACAAGTCATAAGAACCAGGTTGTATCGTTTCTTTTTATATTCTTTCGAACAAGTGGTCAGAAGAATTATTGCAATGAAGCAAGTCACGGTCGAATATTTAAAATTTAAGAAGCCAAGCAAAAGTGGACACTAAAATGAGTGTGTTTTTCTAGAAATGAAAAATAAACTTTTGTCTTGTAAATTTTTTATATAATTATGGAGAAAATAATTGTAAAAATGCATTTGTTTACTTCTGTTATGACTTCGCTAAGATGCGACAATTCCTTTGGTTGTTTGCTTCAATTGTTTATTTTGAAAAATGTTTGTAATTGTAGAGTGTATATATATGTGTTGTTATATTGTTTCATATTAATGTACATCTGGTTTTGGGAAACGCGGCGTAGATAGCATATTAACATTTAACCAGCGCTCACGAATTGAGGGGAAGTTTTTGAAAGAGCCAGATGAAATATATGTATAGAAATTAGTTGCAATTTAAAAGTGATATGTAATGTATAAAAATTGTGAAATGTAATCATAATGTGTGAAACTGTTTTTACCAATTGACAAGAGGTTTTTGTTTCAGGGTGACAGACCCTGAAGTCTATTGAAAGTTTTCATTTGGCTAGGGAATTACATTTAATGTTTACAGAGGACTAGAAGATTATGAAAAAGCTGAAGTTTTTGTAGAAAAAGGAAGATTATAAATTTTTCTTTGTACAAAGGACAATGAAGATAAGAAGCTGTAAAGAAGCAGAACTGTTAGAGTTTAAGTAGCATTTAAGTAGAATTAAGTTAGTTAAGAGACGTGCGGACCTCGTTTTTTTTTTGCCAGTTAAGTCATATATGGTTTTTCCCAGGTCATGTAACCCAGATGGGCACGTCTATTTATTTTGTACATGTGAGAGTATACCGTGATTAAAAGGAATAACTATGAATGTTGGTCTAGTTAATTGAGTAAAATTTAGTGAGGCTGTTGAAAATTCAAATTAAGGAGAAATATTAAAAATTAAACTTATGATGAATAGTGAAAATTATAATTTAAGTGGAGCATTGGAAATTAACGGTTAGAATGAATATTCGAAGTTAAAATTTAAAGCGTGGAAAGTTAGAAGTAGAAGAATAAAATTTAGGCACGTAATTTCTTAAGGGCCATTAAGACCCTCGAATAAATCACGTTTTGTTTCTTGGAGGGATTGTGACGTCTTACGCGTCTTTTCTTTAACAAGTCTTTTGGGTTCTTTGGGCCAGAATTAATGGCAACTCTTTTCCAACCAAATCCAAGAAATGAAATGTGAACAGAAGATGCAAATGAACGGACTTTTAAATATAGGATCTTACAGTAAGCGCGATGGCAATGTAAAGGAATGTTTGACAATTGAGGTTGGTTTGTGGCAGTTGATAGTTATTACAGTTCATGTTTCAAGTTTAAATGAGCCAGCATGACGTGGATACATATATTAGTGCTCGATTAGAAGGAAAACGCCCAGTTGCATACTATTGCATACAAAGACAAGATTGAGCGTTACTCCAAGCTGTAATAAGGTAGGGTTGATTATTTAATATTAGAATTGATGATTAGGTGGTTTGCTTATTGATATTGGTCTGAATTAGATTGTCCTATTATAAATATATATATTGTGCGTTGCGTATTGCTTCATCGTAGATTCTCTCATATTAATTATTATAATTAAATTTGTTAAAGGTTTAAGTTGAATATCTTAATAAAGTCATATTAAGATAATGTTTGATCCTAGTTCTTTCGCTAATCCTACACCTCTAGCTCACGCTGATACTTCGAGAGATGTACTTCCAAGGGGAGGAACATCACAAGATGTTTTTTTATTTTACTCTTGAGTAGTTACTTGAAGTTAAAGCAAGCACTTGTGATCTCTACCATCAACAGACTCAAGTTAAAAAAAATGGCTCCACTGAATCTTTTAGATTTAGCTCGTTTGAAATAGCAACAGGTAATTATGTTTTTAATTTCAAATTATTTTGTATTTTTTACATATATATATATATATATATATATATATATATATATATATATGTGGGAGACAACAAGGGGTCCAAGACGTTGGTCTATCTTCTATTTTATTTTAACATTAAACAAAAATTAATTAAAAAGGTAGTTGTTTTTACAGATAAGATTGACGATGATATTCAGAAGGTAACGCCTGCTCGCGCACCTCTCGCGTTCTCCTTCTTTCTCTCTCTAACTCTGCTCTAATGTCCAAGAGTTTTAGTTTCATTTTAATGCGCCTGCGCGCGAAGACTGCGTTGCTTTTGGCTGCATGCCATAACGGCCATTCTGACCGTACGCTGTCCGCAGCAGTACTTCCATGGAGACCAGAGGAGAATCTGAAACATACAAAAAAAAAAACGGAACAGACAAGGACTATACGACAAATATAAAGAGATTAAACATATCATAATTTTGTTGAACTAGACATTTTATCCATCATGTGAAGGCACTTCTTCGACATCCGGAAGGTTCCACAGGAAAACATTGTGTTTCACAGGCATAAGAACGTCTTTTTTAACAAGTTGATCTTTGGTTGAACGCATCGATATTTTCCTCTGTAGAGTTCTGGACGTCTGTTTAAAACGATTTCTCTTTTTCCTTCGCTTCCACTGCCAGGGCTCAAAAATTTTTCGGAGCAACACAAACCGTCGATGTTCACTCTTCATAGGTAAAGGGTTAGGTGAGCGGGAGATAAATTCCACGGAACTCGTTTTCATGGCACCATTGGCTTTCTTACACAATACTATATCAGAACATTTTTCTCTTACAATACTCAATTTTAACTTAGTACTCTTAATTTTATTACATTTATAATCCTTAATTAGAGAACTCGAATCATTTCTAGTATTAAAGTTTTTAACATGTGACAAATCATAACTAGAGTTTTCTATCACATTTGGAAAAGAAATAGCACTAGAATAAGCATAAGCATGAGCACCTAAAGAGGATTCACTTTCATTCAATAAAACATCGCTCTTTGCGTGGCCTAGTTTCTTTATTTCAGAATATACACTGGGATGTATAATAAATTCTTCGGTCAAGGTCGGTGATATTGCCGTTCTCACACTTAAGCTAGGAGAGTGTTGATTAAGAGAAATATTTATGGGTTTAACTTCTACCATACGCTGTTCGCCAAAACATGAGCTTAATGTTATGATTTCTTCGGAAGGTGTTTGCACTCTAATTAGTGAGGAATTTAAAACTGGGATCTGGCAACCTGAATCAATCAATGCTGTTACGGGCTGATTTTCCACAAAAATGTTTACGTATTGAAGATTTGCGCATTCATCGCTATTTTGTTTTTCGCTCTCTCTTTTCAAAGTATTCACGATTATTCTATTATGGATGTGATCATTAGATTCTTTAGGTTTAAAACGCTTCTCACAGTCTCTTGCGCAATGAGATGAATCACCGCATATATAGCAATTTTTATTTTCTCTTTCATGATATTGGGGATAGTTCTCTTTAATCTTTGTTTTAAAGTTTTGTGATTTATTTTTAAAGGGGTCTTGGGTATATCCATAAGTAATAGGAATTTCTTTATGTGATCCGCTTCTAGATGAAATATAAATATCACACTCTTTAGCTAAATCAATAGGCCTAAACCAATCTTCTGCTTCTCGAATGCCAATATGAGTTGCAGTTTCCTTATTTAAAGTTTCAAATAATTTATCAGAAATTATAAGATCACATAGAGATTCAAAGGAATTAACTTTTCTTAACGAACAATAATATTGGAAGTTTGCCGTCAATCTTGCAGCAAATTGGATGTATGTCTCGCCTGATGATTTTACAGCCTTTTAAATGAGTTTAAACACTCGCGAGGGGTTAATTGGAATTCTCTGAGTACTATAGATTTTAGTTTTTCATAGTCATTTAATTCCTCTTCTTTAATATACAGTAAGACGTTATGAGCTCTTTCGCCCAGAAGATTTATTAAAATTTCGGATTTATATTCGTCATTTATTTTCTTGGTTAAAAATGCGCGTTCTAATGATTGGAAGAACAGATTAAAATTTTCAGATCTGGTGGGAACAGGAAGAGATAAAGTTTTTATACTTTTATCATATTTTCTATGTTAGTTTCGAACTGTTTTTCTTCGACTTTAGCTGCAGGATTTAAACTTAATGCTTTATTTTTAGCCAATTGAAGTTCGATTTCTTTTTCTAATTTTGCTAACTGAAGTTTCGCGAGCTCAATTTTTTGTTCTGAAGTTACCTCTCTTTCGTTTTGCGATACTCTCTCATCTATACAGTTTTGAATTAAAGTTTTAACGAAATCTGGATCACTTTCAAATGTACTACTGTTCTCAATTTTAGTCTTTAGTTTAACTATAGTGTCAGTACTTTCGACAATACCGTCTAGCTCCTGAACAACTCTTATGAGATCCTCTTTAAGAGCGTTTTTATACATTTTATAAAAATTTGGAAAGATCCTACCTTTTTTTTCTGGCTCCCTTGTTGCTCGCACGTACGATGTATCCAATGAAGAAAAAACGTTGTGAATCCACTGATTTCACCTCTTCGCAGGTTATATCGTTAGATGAAAAATAGTTCTTGAAATTGTTCGAATTGTCACCTCTTCGCAGGTGTTTGTGAGTGGTTCCAACCTCTACACAGGCGGAATTTTCGTCGATGGGTTTTCCAACCTCTACACAGGCGGAATATTTGTCGATGGTTCGTTGAAAAATACACCTCTACACAGGTTATTTTGTTATTTGTTCCGACCTCTACACAGGCGGAATGAAGTTGAAAAATTCAACCTCTACACAGGTTGAACGAAGTTTCCGAAAATGGCGGAGCGTCTCCTTCACGGACGCTGTTGTTCATTGTCCAGACTTTGGTTCAAAATCGAAATTTTATCGATCCCGGCCGAGCCCCCATAATTTGTGGGAGACAACAAGGGGTCCAAGACGTTGGTCTATCTTCTATTTCATTTTAACATTAAACAAAAATTAATTAAAAAGGTAGTTGTTTTTACAGATAAGATTGACGATGATATTCAGAAGGTAACGCCTGCTCGCGCACCTCTCGCGTTCTCCTTCTTTCTCTCTCTAACTCTGCTCTAATGTCCAAGAGTTTTAGTTTCATTTCAATGCGCCTGCGCGCGAAGACTGCGTTGCTTTTGGCTGCATGCCATATATATATATATATATATATATATGTTACCCTTACTGGTAAACTAACCCAAATTTTGGCAAAGCAAGCAGTGAAATTTTTGTGTCGAGGAGGCATGAAGATGAAAGCAGTTTCTTAAAAATGGCTTTTAATAATAATCAAGGATAAAGTCAATGTGCTTGTTACTGGAGCGATCAAAAAAACAAGTTGACTAATAAAATCTTAGTTCAAAAATCAACATTTACCAGACCTCCGAGAGAGATTCGAACCGTCTTCTTACAGTCTAATATTGAAAACGAATTTATAATCTGAAAACGGTGATGCAACATACAGTTGCATTGCCAACCAGCCGCTCTCTCCCTCTAAGAGCTAAAACACTCACACACTTCTTATATTTCTTTTTCTCCTCCCCGCCTGAAAAACTAACACGAGCCGAGTTTAAATAGTCGCTCGATTTACTTTGCAGTTGCTGCCAACCACAAATCACGAAACTTGCAAAAATATCGGGTTCGAATCGGTTTGTTTACTTTCATTGAGATCATGGAACGGGATTGGAAAAACAACACAAGGAGATCATAAAAATTTGGATCCGAAAAATATTTCGCGAATGGTTTTACTTTTTAAATGTCCAACAATATATATATATATATAAATATATATATATATATGTGTTAGAAATAAATTCACATAAATGAGTAACTATTATAACTGAAATGACTACCGAGTTAAAAGAAAACTAGGTTATTCTGATTTGAATGAAATTATTTTGTACATACGTATCCATAGTTACAGTTAAGAGTAATGGATTAAAAATTTTCATTTTTAGATTAAATCGAAATAATGTTGTTGACGCGAAATTTTTTCATAACAGAGCTTCCATTTCCGGAACGAGACATTGCACAAATTCATTACTATTCCCAGAATTAAAAAAAAATTGTGGTTCATTTGTCTTGTTTATTGTAAATTTTGATTCCGTTTTTCTGAATCATCATGTTAAATCAATATAGCAGATGTGTTTTCAGATTATTTTTTTCTCTCTTTTTTCATACATCAAGAGAAATTTAGTAATACTTTCTGGTAATTATATTCTTATAAATAATTGTGTTATTGCTGATTGAAGTATCGAAAAGGCATTTTATAAAAAAAAATTTGGATTATTTAAAGTTTGTGAATTAGGTCAGTAATAAGTGAATTATTTCAATGTTTTCTTCTTTGATGTGAAGACGGATAAATTTTGTAATATTATTTTTGTTTTATAAATATATTTCCAAATGAGATTACATGTGATTATATTTAAATATCATGAAAAATATTTCAAAATGACATTTCTTGAGGAAGCTAAAATTTATTTGACTGAAAAATATAATGTATCTTTTTTTATTTTTATTTTAAACATTGTAGTCTATTTTTTTGAGTATTTTTTTATTAGTGTTAATTTTAGTGATTATAAAGATTATTAATTTCTAAAGTTATATTAATAATATTAATGGGAAGTATTTTTTCAGTGGGAGTTGTATAAGTAGAACATTTTTCTTAGATAAAAAAATTATGTGTAAATTCCTTCTATATTTTGTACGTGCTATGTACAGATGTATATGTGGGTTTGTTGAAAATATAAGTTAAAAAGATTTCCTAATTTTAATACAGGAAAATATACTTTATTAGGATATCCTACTCTCTATATAGCTATCAATTCTAGATATATTAAATATAATCAAAAACTGTGTTCAAACGAATGTAAAGTAAGGGCTTTTTATTCTTTGTTTTAAATTTACGATAAGATTTTAGAAAATCTGAAACACATTAATTTTTAATTGAAATGGGTCAATTTTTCATGAATTCAATTTTTTTGTTTGAAAGCAAAACATTCTATCTCAATTATCTTTTTTAAAAAATTTCATAGAATGTCTGAGGGGGGGGACGTAAAAAACTATCTGATGCCCAATACAAAAGAAAGCGACTCGAAAAACAAGTCCACATTAAGAAACAAGCTGGAAGTTTACTGAATTATTTATAAGGCACTAGAAAAAAGGAAGATGGTATAGGATTAGAATCTGATTTAGACTTTCATGAAGAGGATGTTGCAGTTGAAATAAATAGAACCGATAGTGGCACAGTTTTTATAAGAACTTCTCCAGACAAAACCAACGATCACGATACTTTAACAATGATATTTAGCTCACAGATCCAGGAACTTGGCCAGCTATTCTATCAGACGCCGATAGATGTCTTTTGGAGAAAGAAGGACCCCTTAAGCCTATAGTATTTTTTTGGTTATAAAATACTATTTAAATAACAGTTCACACGCATCGTTAGAATCGGAACTTTTTATTCACTAATGAGACCATTTCCTGCTCTTCATACATTCATCTTGGCTCATTTTTTGGGTTGCCACACGCAGGTGACAAACTATCATAATTAATCTATCGCCATTTGGCGGATTCACTACAGGAGTATCCCCCCAGTGACTGAAAGGAACGATACAATGAAAAGTAAAAAAAAATAATGACAGTAAGAATACACAGAATTACAAGAAACAATGTACAAAAAAATATTTAAATGTCCATTAGTAAGTAATATATGTTGCCAGTTTTTTTTGGAAAATGCACCTGTCTGCCAGATCGAGTTCTGGTTGAAGTAGTAGATGGTAAGCATTTGCTGGAACTAGAAAATTGTTTTTGACCCTCCGAAACAGTCTTAGGAGAGGTTGTAATATCTTTAAGAGCAGTGTTTATTTTGGGTGCCCTAGGAAAATCAAAATCTTGTGAGACAAAAAAGCAGGTTTAACTCTGTCTATAGACACCCAGGATGGTTTACTATTAATAATAATTTGTAAAGTTTTATCAGTTCTTGCAATAACTTCATGTGGTCCAGTATATGGTTGAGTGAGAGGTGGACTAACTTTGTCTATACGAAGAAAACATGTGTGCATGAGGATAGTGCTGGATGCACAAAATGAGCAGAATGGCCATGTGTTGAAGTTGCAACTGGATTCAAATGACGCATGATATTACGCAGAGAAGTAATGAACTCTTCATCGCATGGCGGAATTATCGATACATTCAACATGTCACTAGGCAGACGTAATGTTGTGCCATATACTAATTCAGCACACGAGGCTTTCAAGTCTTCCTTGACAGCTGATCTTATTCCTAACAAAACTATCGGAAGTACATCTGTCCATCTGGAACTTTCGTGGGCTTTGATGGATGCCTTCAAATGACGATGGAAACGTTCGACCAAACCGTTGGAGATAGGATGGTATGCGGTTGTTTTAACCCTATCTGTTCCAAGAATCCGTGTAAATTCAGCAAATAACGATGATCGCATCTGGGAGCCTTGATCTGTTGTGATAAGCGAAGGACATCTAAAACGTGCGATCCAATGATGAAATATTGCACGAATGATCGTTTTTGCTGTGGTGTCAGGAATGGGTACAGCTTCTGGCCATCTGGAAAATCTATCTATCATCGTTAATAAATATTGAAAACCATCAGATGGAGGCAATGGTCCCACTATATCGATGTGAATGTGGGGAAAACGTGCATCTGGTGTAGAAAAAGTACCGAGAGGTGATTTGGTGTGCCTCTGTACTTTGGATCGTTGACATTTGTCGCAGCCTCGAACCCATGTTTTTATTTGTTTTTTCATACATGGCCAGACATATCTTGAGCAAATGAGTTTCGTAGTGGCAGCTATTCCTGGATGAGATAGATTATGTAAATGTTCAAAAATGAGTTTACGAAATGTAGTATGGACGAACGGACGTGGAGTACCAGTTGAAGTGTCACATATTAGATTGTGATCTGAAATCTGGCATGGTTTTAGTTCTAAATGAAGAGATGATGTACTATCGTGAAGAAATTGTTGTAACTCCGAATCAAATGTCTGTGCTTCCGCGAAAGCCCTAAAATTTAACATATGAGATTGTGTAATAGAATCAATTTTGATTCTTGAAAGTGCATCGGCAACTATATTTTTGTTTCCTTGCACATGCCGAATATCAGTAGAATACTGTGCAATAAAATCAAGATGACGCATTTGCCGGGGTGAGCATTTATCTACTTTTTGTTTAAAAGCATAAATTAGTGGTTTTTGATCAGTATAAATTTGAAATGTTCTACCCTCTAACATGTATCGGAATTTTCTGATTGTGGAATAAATTGAAAATAGCTCTCGGTCATAAGTGGACCATTTTTGTTGGGATTTATTTAATTTCATTGAAAAAGCTATTGGCTCCCATTGGTTTTTAGAAAGTTGCATTAATGTGCCGCCAATAGCGACATCCGACGCATCTACCCAAATGCTCCAGGTATCGGATGTCTTAAAAGTGCGGCTTCAGCTATAGCATTTTTAGCTAAACGAAAGGCTGCATCGGCTGTGTCATTCCATTGTAGTTGTTCGGTTGGTTGGGGAACAGTAGAACGGGTTTTCTTTTTATTTTTATGCCCTTCTAAAAATTGTATTAAAGGAGCAAGTAAATGGGCAGCTTTAGGTATAAAACAACGGTAGAAATTGAAGAGACCTAAGAAGCGACGCAATTGAGTTAGAGTTGATGGTTTGGGAAACTCTGTAATGCATTTGACTTTGTCGGGGAGTGGTTGAATACCTTCTTCTGAAAGGTGAAAACCAAGAAAATCGATTTTTGAAACACCGAATACGCATTTAGAAACATTTATACTTAGGCCATATTCGTGTAATCTCGAAAATAAGGCTTTTAAATGTTTATGATGTTCCTCCGGATCTCTGGAAGCGATTAAGATATTGTCGACGAACGCATATACACCTTCTAAATTACGGGTGACTTCGTCGATGAATCTCTGAAAGGTAGCTGATGCGCCACATAATCCGAATTGCATGCGGGTGCTTTCAAAAAGCCCGAAAGGAGTGCAAATCGCGGTTTTATGGATGTCATCCGGGTTCATTGGTATTTGGTGATATGCCTTAACGAGATCGACCTGACTAAAAATTTTTGATCCGTGCAAATTAGCCGTAAAGTCAGCTAAACAAGGAATTGGATATTTATCCTTGATTGTTTGTGCATTTAGCGCACGGTAATCCCCCACAGGTCGCCAATCGAAAGTGCCCTTTTTGGGAACCATGTGCAGCGGAGATGCGTAGTTGCTTGAAGATGGCCTTAAATGTCCCAGCTGCATCATCTGTTGAAACTCAGATTTTGCAATCGCAAGGCGATCTGGGGCAAGCCGTCTCGGTTTAGCTACTACAGGGGGTCCGTTATTTTTGATGAAATGGACAGTATTATGTTTGATTGGTTGAGTTGGATCAGGTAATCTCGTTATGTGGATGGGTAAGATTTCAAAAGGTCATGATAAAGTGTCTCATGACTCGAAATGGTTTTAACTGAATGAAGTGCAGCTTGTTTTATGACCTGTTGTTTGAAGTTTGGTTTTCAAATCTCGTAAACATTTGTGGCGAAGATCTGGGACTAATTCAAAATAGTGGAGGAAATCGGCTCCAAGAATAGGTGTTTTAACACTTGCAAGTAAAAATGTCCAAATGAATTCTCGCCTAACATTAAGATCTAAAGAAAGTGTTTTCTGACCATATACATTGATAGTGCTGGAATTTGCTGCAAAAAGGGTAAGTTGGGGAGGATGTCGCTTATGATACTCAAGTGCTGGGAGCAAGGACACGTCGGAACCAGTGTCGACCAAAAAAGAAACATTTGATATTCGGTCTCTAATGAACAGGCGACGTGACTCCCTGAGGCAAAGAATAAGTCGCCTCTACTCTTTGCTGGTATCGTTTCCCTGCCAAGAACAGGGTTTAACACATTTGTCCTCTTGACACCTTTTACCAAAACGGCGATGATACCAGCATATGGAAGAATCCCTAGATTTTGATCTATTATTGCGGTGATAATGTTTATTATACCTATACGGTGAGCGGCTACGAGAGAATGAAAGAGAATCTATTCGCTTATTTAATTTTTCAATTTCTCGAAACAACCTATCCTCTGTTGTAGTAGCAGACGCTCCCGATATTGCATAAGTCTCAACCGGAGTTGGAGTAACCTCGAAAATTCGATCCGAAATCTCAGCAGCCTTGGCTAAAGTAAGATCCGAAACAGCAGCTAAAATGGACTGTACTCTAGATGGCAATCGCTGCAAAAACAGTTCCAACATTAATTTTTCTGGAACGTTAAAAGTTTCTGCGCGTCGCGTCATATTTCTCAATAGTTCTGAAGGTCGGCGAGAACCTAACTCTTCTCCCGATAAAAGCTGTCGGATTTCTTGCGTTGAAGATTCACCCGAGCGGTTTATAAGTTCTGTTTTCAAATTTCCATAAGGATCAGTAGCATCAGGTTTAATGAGAATATCTCTAACTAATGATGCAATATCCGGTGGTATATGAGAAACTATATAATTATATTTAGTTATTGATTCAGTTATTGGTTTCGGTGTAGCGAGAGCGAATGTGCTTTCACACATGATAAACCATAAGGCGGGGTCCGATTTATTATAAGCAGGAATTTGCACAGCATTTACTTCGGTCATAATGCAAGGATTGTTAAATAATATTACTATATATAGAAAATACACCAATATAAATGTAACATACACTTGCTTTAAAAAAAAAATATAATTGCTTCGAAATAAATACTAAAGACGTATTACATTTCGTAAGACATTTTTTTTTGTCTATATACGAAATTAAATGTAATATAAGAATATTATGTGCACATTTATTAAATATGATTTATGCTTATGTACATTTTTTTGTTTGCGCACATTATTCATTTACTTTATTTAACATTAACAATATTCTCTATATAAATAACTAAATAAAATAACATCGCGCGCTGAGAAAAAAAAATAGTTCTCAAAAGTTAAAACATTTGGAAATCATAACAAACACAAATTGGAAGCACAGAAATTGATGGAAAAGAATAAAATGACACTTATCTGCCAGCTTCTAATGAAAAAAAAAAAGGAGATAATTATGAGTTCACTCATCTATTCGAGAATGATTACTCATAGTAGTTGTGCAATACCGGCGAATTTCACTGCAAGCCACTTCTTGTAGAACGAAAAGTTTCGTTTTGACTTCATTCGAAACAGTTTTTTTTTCTTTTGGTTTTAAATATACAGGATTATAAATGAAAATTGGTTGCGCTTTTTAAATCCAAAGTCCTTAGTCACCATTTATAGTATTTTTTTGGTTATAAAATACTATTTAAATAACAGTTCACACGCATCGTTAGAATCGGAACTTTTTATTCACTAATGAGACCATTTCCTGCTCTTCATACATTCATCTTGGCTCATTTTTTGGGTTGCCACACGCAGGTGACAAACTATCATAATTAATCTATCGCCATTTGGCGGATTCACTACAGGAGTATCCCCCACAGCCCTTCACAGAATGTAATCTTCCTCATGACGCCACCGGTCAAAGGTTTAGCTCATATTATTATACCAGAAATTTAAAAAACGATGAAAAGGATATACGTAAATGGTTAGTTTATTCCATTAAAAAGAATTCTGTATATTGTTTTTGCTGCAAACCTTTTGGTGGTGTCGTTAGTTCTCTTTCCACAGAAGGTTTTAAAAGTTGGAAGCACATCGTTGAAACTTTAAAAGAACACGAAACATCCAAGAACCATAGTCAAAGCCAAAAGTCTTGGATTGAATTTAGTCAGCGATTACAATGCTGTAAAACAATTGAGAGCGACTTGCAAAGACTAATTATTGAGGAGACTAATTATTGGTGCGAGGTGCTTCAACGTATTGTAGCAACATTAAAAATGCTTGCCCAAAATTATTTAGTCCTTCGTGGTAAGAGTGATTAACTATACGATTCCATTAACGGTAATTTTTTACAAATAATTCAACTACTTGTTAAATTTGATCCAATAATGGAGGAACATGTTCGAAGAGTGCTAAAAAATCAAGAAACTAAAGTACATTATCTAGGGAAAAATATTCAGAATGAAATAATTTCACTTTTACTTGAGAACATTAAACTACAAATTGTTCATAAAATTAAACAAGCCAAGTATTATTCGATAATTTTATATTGCATCTCTGATGCTAGTAAGATCGAGCAAATGACCTTTTTGGTAAAATATATAGAGTGTTTTTTTTCCAGGTATAGAAGTTTAAGTTGGCATTACTTTCCAAAATGGCGACCGATTTAACAGCTTTCAAGTGATTTATTCTCAGTTTGGTTTGGCAATTCATCAAAACGATCATCAAGCAAGGCGTAGATTCGTCGAATGGGCCCAAAACGAGATTGCTGTTGTTCCCGATTTTCATAAGCGAATTTTGTTTAGCGATGAAGCGCACTTCTGGTTGAATGGCTACGTCAACAAACAAAACTGCCGCATTTGGAGTGAAGCTAATCCACAAGTGTATGTAGAAACACCGTTACACCCAGAAAAACTGACTGTTTGGTGCGCTTTATGGGCTGGTGGAATCATTGGTCCGTACTTCTTCAAAAACGATGAAGGCCACAACGTTATAGTCAATGGTGATTGGTATAGAGCCATGATTAATAACTTTTTCATTCCTGAATTGAACAATCATGATATCCAGGAGCTGTGGTTCCAACAAGACGGCGCAACATGTCGCACAGCTCGTGCCACAATTGATTTATTGAAAGACACGTTTGGTGACCGCCTAATTTCACGTTTTGGACCTGTGAATTGGCCTCCAAGATCTTGTGATTTAACACCGCTAGACTATTTTCTGTGGGGCTATGTAAAGTCATTGGTCTATGCAGATAAGCCACAAACGCTTGACCATTTGGAAGACAACATTCGCCGTATTATTGCCGATATACGGCCACAAATGTTGGAAAAAGTCATCGAAAATTGGACGTCCAGATTGGACTACATCCGAGCCAGCCGTGGCAGTCCTATGCCAGAAATCATATTTAAAATGTAATGCCACAAGATTATCTTTCGAATAAAAAAAATTCATGTCAATCGAATAATACATCGTTGTTTTATTGCAATTTAAAGTTCTATACCTCTAAAAAAACATTCTTTATGTATTGAAAAATTTAATTCTAATGAAGTTAACGTTAAAATTAATGAGAACTTTTTAGGTTTCCTTCCAGTTGAAAGATCTACTGGAAAAGGACTTTCAAATTTAATAGTTGAGAAGCTTAAAAAGTTGGGGCTAAATTTGCTAGATATGCGTGGGCAGGTCTATGATAACGGAGCCAACATGAGAGGTGAGAAATCAGGGGTACAATCTAGAATTAGGACTTTAAATCCATGAACAATCTATGTACCATGTAGTAGCCATTCTTTAAATTTGGTCATTAATGACATGGCAAAAGCATCATTAGAAGCCTGTAGTTTTTTTAATATAGTTCAAAAAATTTATTTATTTTTTTCATGATCAACTTTTTGTTGGGTCATATTATTAAAATATATAAAGGGTATAACTTTAAAACCTCTAAGTACAACTCATTGGGAAAGCCGAATAGAGGCTATTAAACCCTTAAGGTATCAATTAGGAGGCATTTAGGAGGCTCTGTTTAGTGTTTATAATAATGCTGAAATTGACAACTCTATAAGAGATGAAGCCTCTGGATTATTAAATTCTATTAAACAATTTAGTTCTTATGCTCCATCACTATTTGGTATAAAATCTTAAATTGCATAAATCCGATAAGCAAGCTATTGCAAACAAAAGATTACGATCTACCATTCGCTATGGAACTCTTAAGAAATTGTAAGGAATTTTTTAATGATCTTCGATCAGATGGAGCTTTTGCTGAAATGTTCTGTGATGCAAAAGAACTGACCGACGAGATTGATATCCCTGCTAATTTTGAGGTCACGCAGCCAAGTCACAGAGTTGGTTGGAAAAATGTTAATTTTGATTACGAAGCACGAGATGATCTGGTGGAAGATCCTAAATTAAAATTCAAGGTAGAGTTTTATTTTTTTACAGTTGACCAAAAAAAAAAGCAATTAATGCCTTGGAATGCAGATTTAATTTAATGAGTACTCATAGTAATTGTTTTCAATTTTTATATAATATATGATTTAAAAGATACCCCTAAAATTTAATAATTAAAAACTGTAAAAATTTAGAAATGATGTTGATAGATGGAGAATCAGTAGATATATATGCGCCTGATCCAGCAAATGAGATAATGCCAGTTTCAGCATTATTAGGCAAAAAAGAAAGCCCAACAGAAGTGTTAAAATTTATTTCAGTTTTAGAATTTGCACCAAATCTTGCCATCACGCATTAAGAATTTTACTTTCTTTGCCAATAAAGTGTAGCAAGCGGAGAGAGGAGTTTCTCAAAGTTAAAATTAATTAAAAATTTCTTACGGTCTACAATTCTTCAAGATAGATTAAATGGATTAGCTACATTGGCAATCGAACATGAAATAGCTGAACAAATTGATTTGAAGGAATTAATCAGAAAGTTTTCAGTTAAAAGTCAGAAAAAAACACTTCTAATTTTTTGTTTATTTTGTTATTTGCTTTAATTTTTAATAAACATCAATACGTATATAGTTATGTTACTTTTTTTGCAAGAACTATTCAAGTTTTATAGGTGTGTATTTATGAACAATTAATATATTTCTTAAAAATATTTTTTATACGTTGTGGAGAGGGGCGGCATTTTTCATTTTTGTCCGGGGCGGCAAAACTGCTTGAGCCGGCCCTGGGTACAGCCTTAGGATTTAAGAAGAATTTATATGCGCATATGAGAACATTTCACCCGCAAGAAGATGTTGTAATTTCTAACAATCAAGTTTGCGGATTGTGCAAGGAAACATTCCGCACGATTGTTAATTTGCATGAACATTTGCAAAAGAAACACGAGGTGAAACTGAACTTTTCAAGTGAAACGTTTTGTTCAGAAGAAGATTTCTTAAAATGGGAAGAGAAAATCGAGTTGGAGAGTCGATCATCTTTTTTTTAAGAAATACATCAGAAAAAGTGGGCGTAAAATTTTCCTATTATGTGTGTCATCGAAGTCGATATTCAAATCCGAAATTGAATAGAGCTCGACATATGAAAGCTTCTGATTCTGTCAGATGTGGTTGCATCTGCCCAGCTGTCATTAATGTTTCTAATCACACTGTAAAGGAGATGAAAGAAATAACTGTTCAATATCAATCTGTACATGTTGGGAATGAACTGGAAGTCGGAAAACTTCATTTTGTCTGAAGCAGAAAAATCCAGTCTTGCATCTTCACTCTGTCTTGCAATTCAAATGGCTACAATTTTAGACAAAACGAGAGAGGAATATTAACTTACGAAGCGATTTGGATTAACTACACGCAAAGATCTCCATAACATCTGCAGGGACAAGCAAATTGTGAAGAAAGTTATTCTGCACACAGATGATGCAACCTCAGTCGATATTATGGTTAAAAAAATGCAAGGTGACAATCCTGTATTACTATATAAACCAGTTGGTGGCGAAATAGATAATTATTCAAAAATTGACAAAAGATATTTCTTGCTAGCAATAATGAATGACGCCCAAAAAAACTTCTCGAACTATATGGTAAAAATTGTGTCATGATTGATTCCACCCATGGAACCAATTAATATAACTTTCAGTTGACTACATTAATGGTGCATGATGAAAATCACGAGGGAATGCCCATTACAACACTTTTTTCATCACGAGTAACAAGTGAAATACTCATTCCCTTTTTCATCGAAATCAAGAAACGAGTGCCTAATTTCATGACAAATGTGTTGATGAGTGACGACACAAATTAATTCCCAAATGCTTGGAAGGGGGCATTTGGGAATGGTTTCAAACATTTACTATGTAGTTGGCGTGTAATCAGAAACTGGAACTCAAATGTTAGTACTAAAGTTATAAAGTATAAAGAAGAAATTAACCCTCTAACCGGATAGCACGAAAAATTCCGTCAGTGTAAAGATGCTTCGAAAATGGACTGCACGGATTTTTCTGCCTTCAAGTAACGTTTTCAAAAGCGGATTAGACGCACTTTTCTGAAATCCTTTCCCCCTTTTAAAGGTTTAACATCTTGAAAGATAATTGGGGACGGTGGAAGCAACACAGCAGGACACTAATAGGAAGTTTTATGGCTCACAGGAAACCCCGTGTTTTGACCCTGGGGCAATCGTAAAAAATCGAGGGGGGATTTCTTTAGACCCCAGGAAGTGTTTATTTGTTACCTCGTTTTTTTAAAGTTTTGTTAAGTCCCAACGCATACGTAAAATATGTTACAATTCTTTTTTGTGTGGTTTCATATTAATTTGAAACTGTAACAAGTTGGGGCGTGTCAGTGCAATCTGCTATTTCGTTAGACAAATTATCTTTTTTTAAGTATATTCTTTCGCTTCATTTTTCTTATTTTAATCAAAGCTTTCAGTTTTTGAAACATGATTATTTTATTATAAGATACCGAAAAAATTAATAAAACACCAAACTCTTTAAAATTTGGAACATTTCAGTTTTCCAACCACTAAAAATGAATAAATTTAAACTTCATCAAATCATTTGAAACATTTTCTTACACTTTGATAAAAATAATAACGAAAAAAAAACTAATAAATCTTAATTAGTTTTTTTTTTTTTTTTTTTTTTTTTTTTTAGATTTCAAAGCCTAAGTGTTCAGGGAAGTTTAAGTACAGTGCCTAGTTATATATTGTTAAAATACACCGAATTATATTTGAATTTTAAGTGCTTCAACTTCAGTTTACATCAAAGACAACATGAATGAAGATTTTCACACATTTTTTTTATAACTTGAATGTTTGAATAAATGGTAATCAAAAATATACGGAAACATTTACAGTAGACATTTAAGCATATAAATAAACATAAAAATCAGTTTTAAATTCGAGCTATTCAAAAAAAATTCGAATTATTGTTCAAAAACATCTATTTATACAAAATACCTCAACATTTATCTTTTTTAAAGGCTAACTGAATAAGTAATTAAAATCTGGATATTTTTTTAACTCTCGACCGTATAAAGCTAGAAATTTTATGTTAGAAATTCCATTTGAAATTTCGAAAAAAAAAATGCATCGCGCAGTTAAAAATTATTTACCATAAGTTTTAGCAATTGTTTGAGTATAATAAAAACTTCAAATTTTATTATATAGCTTCTTTGGTATCTTTTAATATATTTCGAAGATTTCATACAATTCAGTTGAAAACTGCATGCTAAGAGCAAAAAATATACTAAAAAATTGATGAATATACAATAACAATAAATTCTTACATAGAAGCAAAACTGAGAAGCTAAAGCGTAGGAATGAAAAATTTTGAGTATATCTGAAGTAGTTTTCGAAATATTTATTTTAAAGTTCAGAAAATTTGTGTGCGTTACGTTATACTTAATATTAATTAAATGGTTAAAATAATATGTTAATATTAGTCATGTAATCGTTTGATGACACATTCATATACTAATAAAAATTATCATGGTCATTGATGCGAATGTCAAGAATTTTATGTAATTTTAAATTCAGACATTAAGATATTGATGTAGAAAATATAAAACGACCATCTAAAATACATGAAAAATGCAGTCTGCTATAAAATGATCTTGACAAACAAAATCCGGCATTTTCACTTACTATGACAGAGCCGGCTTAGTCAGGGGCGATCTGGAAAAATAGAGAGGGAACCGCGGTTTTGATGGATACCACTCTAGCTTTTAAAGTTCCCAGGAAAAATTATATATATATATAAATTACAAATGCAAAAATAAATCTTGTAATTTTCCATACATTTTTATAACAACGAATTGTGGAATTGGCTTCCAATACATTGTTGTGTTTGACAATATGTAAGGTAACCAACCCTACTTTAGATAGATTTGTACAACATTTTCGTAACCGTATTCCTTTTAAAATTAATTCGTGCAGCCGAAATACACCTTTTGCACCCTTAAAAATTTATGTAAACTATAACGGTTAATTTTAATTTATGCAACTTGTGAAATGTTCATAATTAACCATTTCCGTCTAAACAGTGGACTCCCTCGTCTTGGACTCCCTCATTCATTAGGGATTTATATAAGATTCTAACATTAAATTTTATTTTTCACCGAATAGGATCGAGTGGTAGTGTATAGTGCTTCCACACCACAAGTCTGGGGTTCTATTAACGGGCTGCGCAAGGTCGACTCTGCCTTTCATCCCCGCTACATTGGGTCGATAAATGAGTACCAAGCTTGCTTCGGGTCTTAAACACTGAAGGTCTCTCTTCAGACAGACCACCAAATCGGGACATCTGTTCATGCACCTCAGCGTCCAATGGTCACGTGTAAAAGCTTTTAGGATTTTACAACTGATCTTACAATCCATATACGTTTTATAGTAGTATATTTAAAAATGATAAAGACATTTTTACGACTGTGTGAGCTGTTATGCCTCGTTTATAAATATAAAAAATTGCATTCAGCTACAGTTTTTAAAATGTACAAAAATAAGTGGAGAAATAGGATACTTACATATTATGAATATTTTTGACTGCAGTAAGATATATTTATATTTCAGTTTCTTTACAATTTGAATAGAAGTTGTATGCCATTTTGCGAATAGTATGATATTGAGTATAAACCCATAGGCTGTTTAATATTGTAAAGTGTTTTACTTTGATACCAGCACACATTAAAATAAGGCTCATTTGCAGTTATATGATCAGCTTCAGTGATATTTAAATTTTCAAAAATAGTCTAAACGTACGAAAACATTCTTTTGACTATACTATATATTTCCATACTATATATTTCATACTATATATTCATACTATATGACATACTATATATTTCCTACAGCAGGAAATATTTGTGTGTATACTGAAAAATTTAATACAGGATACATTTCCAAGTGTTAAATTTGTTTTTAAAATTTGGTATGAATACATTGTGGAACTGTCGGTTAACTTCACTGAACAAAATTGTTTTAAGTGTACTGTTTTGAAAGACAACATTAATTAGGGAGAATTTTTCTCACAATAGAATTTGTAAAGACTGAATTGTGTGAAAATGTAGTTATCGATGTGTGACATTTTTCCTTGTAATAAAAGAAACAGAAAGATAAGAAATTTAACTTGAGTAGAAAATGGTTAGAAGTACTGTTATACACATTTGAAGAAGTATATCCCCCATTAAAATTAAAAATTATTGACTGAATGTGTGTTATGTCCATCACAAATGCCGATGTAGAAAAGATATTTTTATTTAATACAAGGAGTTCGAAAAAGAGAGCACTAGGAATGAAAATTTAGATTTTTTCCGAAAAATATTCAGTTAACATAAAAATATCATTTATATGATTTAAATTTAAATAAATTAAAAGTATTGAAATCATTTTTTATGTTATTCTAAATTAAAAATATAATTGAATAGAGAAAGATCTGTTTTATTTCGTAAATATGCACCATTTATTGTCTTAATATTTAAAAAAAAGATAGGGCCTTTACTCTTTTTACCTCATAACTTTTTTAAAAAACAGGAAAGTGAGCGCGTTTTCTTACTCTCATATTCAAAAATGAATACAGGATGCTTTTTTCTGGTTCAAATCGCAATACCAAATTATTTTTTTTTTTTAATTTTTAAATATGACAGAAAAATAAATTTTGTTTGAAGAAAATATAACTATTTTTCAACTTTTAACACGCCATTTATTTCATGTTTTTTTTACCCTGCATTTTGTTTTAATTTTACTGAGACTGAATCTATGGGGAAACGACAGAGTGGAACTACAGTTTTCATACAAGATTGCCTAAGGCAACTTAACAGCTAGCTGTAAACGATTGATCTCTTGGTTCTTACTTTACAAAGGGACCGAACTAGGTCATAAAATTGTCCCCGTTCGACCTCCCAAGTTCTAAAAGGGGGAAAGAATTGAAGTCTGTTGCATTTTTGAAGGCAATAGCAAAATAAGAGTAAAACGCTTTCGGAATAACTTTTCAGGAGGACGGTATCCACTTAGAGGGTTAAAGTTGAATTAAAAAAATATTTTGAGAATGAAATACATATGCCAACTTTCAATAAGATACTTAGCAATTTCATAAATAATTACAAAGAAAAAGAATCAAATTTTGTTAATTATTTTATCTCTAATCATGCAAATAGGCCAGAAAAAAATGGGCTCATTGCTATAGAAATAGCTTGGGCATCAACACAAATATGAAGTTGGAGCCGTGGTACCGCCAACTAAAGTATGAAGAAGCAGAAGGCACTGTAATGAAAAGGTTAGATAAAACAATTTCATTACTTTTAGCCGCCATTGCGAAAAAATTATTATCTCGTGGTATTTGTATTGAGCGTGGCAAGTTAACCTCTCGTGTTGCACTGATTCGAAAAAGACACAAACGGAGAGAAGAAATGGACAATAAGTATGATTACATTCAATGAGCTGAAAAGCACATAATAATAAACTGAGGGATCGTCAATCTTCACTTATGATATTCTCGAAGGAAATAGATCATGTAGATGCCCTATCAGGTGTGAGGAATGCAATATTTGCACATTCATTCTTTTTCATGTACTTGTGTAGATTATTGCATAAGATTTGTGATATGTAAGCACATTCATTTTATACAGCAAAAGAACAACTTAATGAATTCTGTTACAGAAGACTTGCAACAAACACAGCATAATCCCAATATAGATATAAATCAAACAGAACAACATCAAATAGAAAAAAAATGCAATAATATTTAATCTACATAAAGCTTCCATGGATTCAGTAATTAATGCAATTATAACCGAATATGAAGACATTGGAAGATTAATAAGGGAATTGAAATCCATTGATCAAGCATATTATGTAAAAGAAGCATTTGCTGCCATAAAAATACATTTGAAGAGTACGGATAATGCTACAAATTTACCTAGTTTACCACCTGTCCAACAAGAAACGGCTACTGCTCCTTCAAATAAAAATATTGATCACCAAAGGAAATTCATTAAAAAGAATAAAGGTTCAAAGAGAGCAAAACAACAATAATATGTTGTAAGTACTATAAATACTTAACTTAAAGTAATGTATTCTAGCACCACTCTTGCATCATATCATGTCAATATTAGTAGTTGAAAATTAAATTGTGTGAAATGTTTCTTTCTCGCAGAACTCGCCATGAAGATTGAAATTGCTCGAAAAGAGGTTGTACTTCGAGAGATTATATCTTCATTATAGGTGTTTTTCCCACAGATGCAAAAAGGTGCATTTTAAACTAGAAAGCTATTTAGTTTTGCAGGGCATCGTGCTAACCAACGAGCACAAAATTATCTTGTGAGCTCTAAGATAGTAAACGATATTCACAATCTAGCAGGAAGTACATAGATATAGATAAAGTGTTTTAATATTACTTTTTATATTATAATAAAAGTTTAAAAAGTGTTGCAAAATAAAATTATTACATATAAATAAAACATATTACATATGTTTTAATATATGTAATAAAGTTATTACATATATTTAATGAATAAGAGGATGAGCTATAGATGCGTGTATCTATACAAACTTCATAGAGAATGTGAATCCATTTTGCATACATGTTTATTACTTCTCTGCTTTTTTATTGGGGCTTGTGGAGCCCCTGGGTTTGCCGTGTGGAACCCCAGGGATCCACAGATTGAAGACCACAGGTTCATTCAATACATGTGGATAAGAATGCTGCTAAACTTTCTTAGAAAACAGAAAACACCTGAAAGCATGTAATGAAACAATTTATTACCTTACCTTGATTCACAAAAGATATTAAAACACTAGTTATATATAATGTACGAGTTCATATTTATTTTATCATGCATATGAGTCTAATTAAGGAAAAAAACGGACTTCAAAATGTTCCAAATAGGTTCGACACTCATTAAAGAACTCAATTTTTAGCATAAAAAGGTACTAGCCAGATACATAATGATTCTCAATGATTTGTGCATGCCAACAAATTCAAATGTACTGGACATTCATAGACAATGAACTAATAGATGATTTATGATAAAGTATATTTTGTGGTTTAGTAAAAAGGGATTAAAGATGAAAAATTTTTTTATAGAAGTTATAATTCAATTAATGATCCAAAATTATGCAAACCGTATGTATTATTATTTTAAGTAGTCTCCTTGTGAACAATTTCATCTAAAGTTCAATTTTCATTGTGGTAAATTTCTTATGAAAAAATTTTACAGAAATTATACAGAATACGATTAAGAAAATATACAGAAGTTAATTATTTAAAATGTATTTCGTTTTGTAATATGTGTTTTTAAATATTTACATTTGACATAATTATTAAAAATACATTAAAGGAACTTAGCTTAATTCTTCTGTAAAAATATGTGTTTCTTCATAATGAAAATTATTTTTGTATAAATGAGTATTTATAACTTTTTCATAAAGCTCTGCAATAAATGAAACTTTATATTATCTGCTGGAAAATACTCATGAAATCATTTTTATTAAAATGATAAAATATGCATGCTTAAAAAATTACAACACTTTTAGAAATGAGTTGTGTGTAGAGTTAGATTTTACTTATAATTCCAATTGTTTACAATATGAAATAGTTTAACATTGAAACCAGCAGATTAATTTATCCCCTCATAAATTGTAATGAAATTATTAAAACTAATTAATCAGTTTGACTCAATGTTTTCTTTCCCTTTAAAATTTGAGGTATAAAAAATTATGTTACATATAGTTTAAAAGAAAACCCATGCTTAAAAAATTCCTTTACTGGTATACAAGGCTAATTCAGGGGTAGTATATGCAATCAATTTATTAATTACTTTGATTGTTTAGTTGCTATTTAGAAGATTGGGTTTTAATGATAACGTATACACTATCAATAGTTGCTCACCAGAAAAATAATAAAAAGGTATTATCTTAACTTAACCATCAACTCTTATCTCTACAGTTGTGCAATAGCTCATAGAGTTGACTAAATGGTTGTTATGTGACTAGTTAGTTGTGCTTCAGTGAGAAAGGTTTTAAAGAAATGTTATGTCTCTGTAACATTGAGAATGTGTAGTTCAATGTAATTCATGTATTTAACTTATCTAATTTCTATTTATATGGCTGTGTGTGTGTACATATGTATTTTACATATTAGTAAATTTCATGTAAATCAATTTACCATTTCTAATAAAAAATGACACTTTGGGGAAAATCTTTTATCCAGTTACTTTCAGAGAGAGTAATAAATATTCTATCTATATTTTTAATATCTTCCTGATATTAATACCTATTCACAATATTCAACAGAATGTTTTATATAAATTACCCTATATCATTAGCAACAAAATTCTGAGTGAAAATGTTGATAAATTTTCTATTAATAATAATTTTTTTATTAAATAACTATTTAAATATTGTACATAAAATTCTTTTTCCTTCTTTAAAAAAAATTGTAATGTATACTTTTGTAAGAGAAAAGGAAATTCAGTTGGAAAATTTGCATATTATAGAAAATACGTGTATGGAAAAAAAATGTAGAATTTTTTAATGAAATGCTGCTGTTATCATAAAAATGTTTCATCTACAGTTTTTGTAACACAGGGTGATTAAAAATCCTACCCAACTTCATGGTGATACTTTAAATGCTCAAATCTTTGAAATATTGTTAGAAAGTTTGGAGCAAAGTCTAAAATTCTATTAATGTAGGACACATACATTCCATTACATCTGTTGACTCATTCTACATTTTGCTTTAGTTTTCTAAGCAATGAACGTAGTTTTTTACTCTAATTATCATGAAGAGTATCTAGTATTGCATTATTTAACCTTGAGACATGCTGTGGGCACATGTTTTATCCCTTACTTAATTTTTAAAGTAGCATTGGATCATAACATTTTCATTAGAATGAAGATTAGTTGTACAAGAAGATTAGTTAGAGAAACAAGCATGTTGTCTAGTATAGATGAGATTTAAAAATGTTAATGTGAAAGCTAAATATTATGTTAATTATATATATATATATATATATCTTTATATACATATACATATATATATATTTATATACATATACATATATATATACATATACATATATATATATATACACACATATATATATATATATATATATATATATATATATATATATATATATATATATATATATATATATATATATACTTCTGTAATGAATACTGATAGATAAAATAAAAATATTACTCTTTCGAAAGTTATATAAGTTCAATAATGAAAATTTTAAAAGTTGAAATTCCATGTAGGAAATAGGAATTAATGAGTCATGCAACACAATATTTTTGCATTTCTGGAAAACACACCAACTGTTGCTTATTTTTTGTATATATATAGAGAGAGAGAGATGCCTCTTATTCCATTATTGTACTCAATCACACAACCTGGTTTTAAAACATTCTCCAATTCCGTCTTTTCCCCCATATCCACGATGTCAACTTTACAATGTTTGCTGGTATCCCTTTTGTCAGACCATCTCAAAGCTAAAAAAACCTCAATTGGAGAGACTTCGAATGAAACTCATTATAGTTAGTATAACATGAGGTACTTGAAAAAAGAAATTTATTAGAAAATATTCAATTTAAAAAAGCATAAGGAATTAAAAATATAACTTTAATGTTTTGTGGGGAATAGTTATAAATTCTAGAGTATTAGCTTGCATAAAATAAAATACAAATTTTTACAAAATGTTTTAACAATACTATTTGTTTAATAAAATACATTTCTCCAATTTTCAGAATATAACATGTCTCAACATTATTAAAATTATTTATCATAAGCTAAATAAATTTTCATTGTATGAATGTAAAAAAATAATGGAAGATCTTGCGCGAGCGCGGATTTCACACACACACATTCAAAATGTTCTCACCAAACTACTATAAATTTTTATTGTGTTGTTATGCGTCCGATGAAATGAAATTTTGTTCCCAAGCAGAAAAATTTTTTTCTTTGATTTTTTTTTAACAAAATTCAAACATACATTTCTGAATCATAGGACAAAAATTGGTAGAGAAGCCAATTTTCATTCAATTTCTAGAAAATCACAAAATTCTTTAAAAATATTAGATACTTAAAATAATCGTACATCCAGTATTTCTTTGAAGATTATTTTCAGATAAAGAAAAAACTAATTCATTGTTAGAATTTTTTAACGAATGTCACAAGCCGATCAACTATTATTTTTCCCAACCTCTTCAAAGTAAAGTACAAATTTTGTTACGTAGAAACGAATTCTTTTCAAAACTATTGATTGAAAATATAAATAATTTCTACAAAAAAAAAAATAATAAAATTAACAAACAATATAGCTTTTCAACTAAAAACATGACATTTCTTCTGAATACACATCAAGTTATTTTCACTTTGTAAACAAATCTTATTCAAAACAACGCGGCTTTCATTCACAACACTGTATGGTCTCAAATCCAATACGGCTCGGAGATACCCATTTCTCCTGCAATTCAGAATAGACTCGTCCAAACGCAAACTCCCATTTAAAGCTATGATGTATTTTGAGACGCTAGTCTTGGCGTCTGCCAAAACAAAGAAGCCAAATTTGAAGCATAAAAAAGAGAAACTCGTATCTTTTCTGACAAGAGGGAACAAAAGCAGTCATGCTTGTTTCTCTCAACGAAGACCAAACAATTTTTTCCGTCTGTTTTCTCACGCCACCCTGTCTCGATTTTACTTCTCCGTGTGTGCCCTTTTGTTTAGTTTTTGTGTATTAGATTTTTCTGCTAAGAATCTCGGAAAGCATATAAAATATATTTGCTGACACATCGAAAACTCGATTTTTTAAATCTCGTCAGTGAGAAGCACCCCGCGCGTTACGTCTCTCTCTCTCATTCTTTCATACAATGGTCAAAAAAATATTCGGCAAGCGAAGATCTCTGCATAAATTGAATTAATAAATAAAAACTGTATAAAAAAACAAAACAATTTTTATTGATTTTAAACCAAAAATCTTTTAAGTATTAATTGCAGCATCTTTTTCAATACATTAAAATATAATAAATTAACAAAATCACACCACATTACACTTGCCAGAAAAAGTCTATATGCAAGAATGAAAAAAATCATATTTTAAGAATGATAGTAATTTCATAATGTATTTATTTTATTCCTTACACAATTGAGTATAACTTTTCATAATAATTCATGATATATAACACACGTTGTGTTAAAAAAATAATAATCAAAATGAAAAATAACGCAAATGGCTACCAGAAAAAGTTTGCGTACAAAAATTAATATAATGAAACTTGCAAATCAAACTTTAATTTACTTTTTAACACGTGCTCAGTTTTGTTAGACAAACTTTAAAAATATTGCATTTTGTAGATTTTTGGAAAGTAAATTGCGTTAAATCTAAATGGATTTAAAAGGAAAAGAGATTACTCCTGAAAAAAAAAAGATTATCATAAAACTTAAGAATGAATGCAAAAATCTTCGGGAATTGGCAAGACTGTGGGTAAAACACATTCCTCTATCCAAAGAGTGATCAATAATTACACTTCGTCGAAATCTGTAATCTCAAAGCCACGTTCTGGACGTCCATCTAAGCTGACTCTCCGTTGTAAAGAGGTATGTCTTCAAGTCCATATGTCTGAATCCACGATTAAATGCATCTCAGATTGCGAATGACATTAGAGAGAGATTTAAAAAACACTTCATGAAGATACCATAAGAAAAATATTGAAAAAGGCTGGTTATCATGGCCGTGTAGCTCATAAGAAACCCCACATATCAGCTATGAACAGGCAAAAGCGTTTAGATTTCGCTAATGAGCATGTAAATAAGTCTCCACAATTTTGGGAAAAAGTACTATTCTCTGATGAGAGCAAGTTTTGCATATTTGGCATAAAAGGGCGTAAGCTAGTGTGGCGAAAACAAGGTACGGCTCTTGAGAAAGAGAGAATCTTGTGCCTAAAGTTAAGTATGGTGGAGATGGTGTGATGGTCTGGGGGTGTATGGCAGCCAATGGCGTGGGTCGTCTAACCTTTATAGACTCGACATTAAATCATATGGGGAATATTAACATATTAAAAGAAAATTTGAAGCAGGGCGAACAGGATTTGAACCTTGGAGATGACTTTTGGTTTCAGCAGGATAATGATCCTAAGCACACTGCCCATAATGTTAAGCTCTGGCTTCTCTACAATATCAAAAATCAGTTGCGTTCTCCTCCACAATCGCCGTATTTAAACCCGATTGAGCATTTATGGGACTTATTGGAGAGAAAAATTGGCCAACACCCCATTACATCAAAATAAATGTTGAAAAGAGTGATCGTCACAGAATGGAATACCATTTCTTCTGAGGAGACGTCCAAACTCGTCTAATCTATGCCCAAACGATTGACGGAGGTTCTGAGACGTAAGGGTTATCCAACCAGCTATTAAAGTTTAGTTGGAAGCTAGGGTCAAGTATTTTTTAATGACTTTTTATAGTTGTACGCAAACTTTTTCTGGTAGCCATTTGCGTTATTTTTCATTTTGATTATTATTTTTTTAACACAACGTTGTTATATATCATAAATTATTATGAAAAGTTACTCAATTGTGTAAGGAATAAAATAAATACATTATGAAACTACTATCATTCTTAAAGTATGATTTTTTCATTCTTGCATATTTGCAATGTGCTCGTACGCAGACTTTTTCTGGCAAGTGTATTTCGTTCAAAGGCAGTTAAACAAGCAAAGAAAGTATTCGACAAAACATAAAAATAAATGCAAATAATGCAAATAAGATAATACTAATATCTAGTAGCTCTTCCTCTCCGACGGATGACTTCTCTTAAACACTGGCATCGATTTCACCAAATTTTCTGTCACCTGTTAGTCAGTTTTTGACCATTTATCCCTAAAGATCTCCACCATTTGACGTTTGTTAGAAAAATGGTGCTCTCTTAATATTTCTTCTAATATGCTCCACAGGTGCTCAATTGGGTTGAGGTCTGGTCTTTGGGTGGGTGTTTTAACTTTGGGGCAGTTGTACAGCAACCAAAGCCTTGTATTTTGAGCGGAGTGTTTGGGGTCATTGTCTTGGTGAGAAACTGGTAGTCCTCTTAGATTCCCAGGTTTTCAACACTGGCACCCAAATTTTCTTTTAAAATCTGTATGTAATACAGCTAGTCCATTATGCCGTTAATTACGACAATATTACCCACTCCTGAACCCTCAAACCCTTACACCTCCTCCTCTATGCTTTACTGGGGACACCATATTTCGCTCTTGCAACTCAGCATTGTGTTTTCTGTACACTATAATTTTGCCATTGCATCCAAAAACATTAAATTTGCTCTCGTCCGCAAAAAATTTCACTGTGCCAGAATTCTACTGGCTTGTTTGTACATTTTCTAGCAAATTCCAGTCGTTGCACTCTGTTCTTTTTGGATCTGTATGGTTTCTTTCGAGCAGTTCTAGCCTTAAATCCGTTATGCAGGCAATTGCTAATAGTTTAGGCATAACATCTATATCCAAATAATCATCGGTAACTTTTGCCAAATTTGATGCATTGGTTTTGGGTTCCTTTAATTTGACGTAAAAGTAGTGGCGTAGCTAGTTCTAAGTGGGCCCTGTATCAAAATTCTTTCGGGGCTCTTTTTTAGATATGAGAGCCCTGTTAGTAGGACTGTAGTTACACACGTTGGGGCCCCTATCATTGATACGGCGGTACCTACGCCCCTGCGTAAAAGCCACCGCTCCGTCGCTTTGGAATATTTTTTTGGTCGACCAGATCTTGGCCTGTTATTAACCGATTTTTGCTCTTTATACTTTTTAACTAAATAATGTATACTTGTTCTTGGCTTATTTACAATAGCCCAAATTTTATTTTCAGATAAATCATTTTTAAAGCGCATTATGATTACATTCTTAATTTACACTGACAACTCTCCTTGTTTTCTCGGCCCATCTTGCTCACTGCTTAAATAAAACTTTCTAAATGCCATCAGAAATAGTCAAAATGCTTAGAATTACAAAAATTTGCACCCACACTTACGGTAATTTTGCTTCTCGGAATAAAAAATTTATCAAAGCCTCCAATGTCGAATACTTATTTTGCTAGTCAAACTACTTTTGAAAATTATAACGGTGATTTTTTGCTTAGGTTTGATTTTTTAAACAAAATAACTTCTACATTAGTAACTGAACTGTTATATGCAACAAATAACGAAACATAGTTTCGTTGTTTTTGCATAGTAAGGTGTTTAAAGTCCATATTCGCAGAAATCATTGCATGTCGAATACTAATTTTCACCGCTGTATATGTATATGTCGCAGGAAAATGATGGAATTATGAATTCCATCAAATCTCTAAGGGAGATGATCAATTGACGGTAGATGTTAGGTCAAGGTCATTTCCCTGATAAAAGTAAGGAATTTGAACAAATCCTTGTCATGTTTCAGTGAAATGATGAAATAATATTGTCAAGAGTTTAAAAGTGTTTATTTAACAAATATGGTGCATTATTAAACGTAGAAGTAAGTCAGCAATATTCAATGCAACAATAGTCAATGAAATACAAATTATTTATTCGAAACTACACTGCTGGCCACCGTAAATGCAACACCCTGAAAGAAGCATGCAAATAACATGAAATTTACAACATGCATTAGTGGAGGTGAGATATGCAAATGATTAGAATTTCAGCGCAGACACACATCACGCGCGCCTGTGGCGCCAGCTCAAAGCGCTATTTAAGGCTTGGAGATTTCGACGATTTCAAGTTCGGCAAGTGTGTTTTTCTTGTGGTTAATTACAAAAACGATCAGTTATGTCTCGTAGAAAACAGCGATCAGCTTTTGATCAAGTATCCGAGTTCGACAGACGAAGGTTGGGGCCTACCGAGACTGTGGATTATCTTTCAGGAAAATCGATAGTCGGGTTGGACGAAACCAAACAACTGTAATACGGATATGTGACCGTTGGATGCAGGAGGATACGACGGACCGACGTGGTTGATCGCATCCACCTCAGTGCATCACTTCACGTGAGGACAGGCAAATTGTGCGCATGGCAGTGACGGATCGCTCAGTCACATCACGAACCGTAGCATAGCACATTGAGTCTGTAACGTATCATTCTGTGTCTGCGCGTACCATTCGACGCCATTTACATCAGAGTGGTCTGTCCACCAGACGTCCATTGCTTGGTCTACCCTTGACGCAGAACCACAGACGTCTCCGCCGCCAATGGTGAGACAAAAGAAGGATGTGGGCGGCAGAATGGAATGAAGTTGTCTTTACTGACGAGTCACGCATCTGTCTGCAAAACCACGATGGTCGGATTCGAGCCTGGAGACACCGTGGAGAGAGGATGCTGAACATCTGCGTTATGCACCGCCACACTGGTCTTGCACTGGGTATTATACGGGACGGTATTGGATATCACTCTCGCACTGCTCTGGTACGCATTGCCGGTACTTTAAACAGCCAGTGCTACATCTCCGAGGTGTTGGAGCCAGTTGTCTTTCCTTACCTTCAGGGCTTGGCCACAACCATATTTCAACAGGATAATGCGTGACCACACGTGGCACGCATTGTCCAAAGGTTCTTCGTCAATCACCAGATTGAATTGCTTCCCTGGCCGGCTCGCTCTCCGGATCTTTCGCCAATAGAAAACATGTGGCCCATGGTTGCTCAACGATTGACCCAGATTACACCCCAGCTATCACACAAGATCAACTTTGGCAACGTGTGGATGCTTCTTGGTCTGCTATACCCCAAGAACACATCCAAAGTCTCTTTGAATCAATGCCGAGGCGTGTGGCAAGGGCGATCTCTGGGAGTGCACGGATGAGGGTGTTCTTGTTTGTCGGAGGATAGTTTCGACCAGCAACTTGCCTCCCCAAAGCATCCCACACATTTTCAATGGGATTTAGATCTGGAGAACGCGCTGGCCATACGAGACGTTGAATACCATCGCTGTTTAGACAATCCTGAACAGCGAGTGTTCGATGACATGTTGCGTTATGTTGAGGTCTGAGAATAGTACGCATGCCCAGTCATGTTCAGTCCAATTGCGATGCTCACGACACCATTGCAAACGAGCAGTACGGTGCTGTCTGGTCAATGGGACACACACAACAGGTCTGCGTGCGAATAGTCCTCCTCCCCTCAAACGTCTGGCAACAGTTTTCGGGAGATCTGCTTTCCTGAGGCAGAAAGAAACTGATTTGCCACCTGCTGAGCTGTGGTGCGCCTGTTCCTTTTGCTGATAGGACGATATATCTGTCTTCTGCAGGCGTCGTACTTCTAACACGACCTCCCCGTGCCGTCTTCCACAGCCGTGATACAACGCTGTGAGCGATGTCGAACTCCCTGGCAACATCTGTTATTTTTCGCCCTTCTTCGATCTTTCCAATAATTCGGCCACGCATAAAATCATCTATGTGATGTCGGGAAGACATGCCAAAAATTTTAAGTTCGTCTATTAAATCTTTCCTGTAAAACTTTGACTTGAAACAACAACTGTCCACATGCGTCAAAACCTTTAAAGCTCTTATGAACGCTATCACGTGACGAACAGACGTGGAAAAAAAATTTGCATACTCATACTTCTTCTTACTGATATCCCGCACTTATTCTAATTTTCCACATTTTTCTTCCTTTTATTTTGTGGTTGCTATGGATGATAGTGTTATCCGTCCTTAGCAATTGTCCAGCAGTGTATATGTCTTTCCCAAGTACGATCTTTTCTGTGCTGACTGTCCATAAAATTATTCCGAAGGCTATGGAATGCAATTGAAGGAACTTGACAGCGTTTGCGAAGGATTTACTCATTTCACAGGATTTGCCTATTGTGTGTGGGATTCATTTTCTATACTCCTCCTCCCCCCATTACATCACATATGCGCGCTTACGTGATAAATGATGACATGGGGAGCGAATCGCGTAACTTTTAATTGGCTGTTAATTAAAAACCGCAACAAATTATCAAGATAAGTGTTAATTTTTTATATAATTTTATATACGACAAGCCCATGGTAATGACTTGTCATCCATAAAATTACCCATGGTAATTATTAAACTTGTTCTTAACTTTGTGTTGTTAAATTAATTATAAAATACATTGTGCAGTACTGATACATTTAAAAGTCTATTATATCAGTGCAAATGTGTATATAATTTTTTTATTATGTCAGAATATATTTCGTTTGTTTCCTTTCCTTAAATTAATAATTTTTTAAACAATCTTTTGTTTTTGACTTTTAAATATGCTCACGCCCCCTTTGCAGGGTGCATCCCACAGTTTGAGAAACCCTGATCTAAGCACTTTTTCCTAAAAAAAATGTTTTAAAAAAAGCAATAAATCTATATTTCTTTGGTTTTGAGTTCATAATATAGATCTAGCTTTTTTTAAATGTGTATTTAATGAATTGGAAAGAAGAAACGGGATTAGAAAATCTTTAAAAGCCGAATTCTGATTAATAATTTACTGTACGTTATTTTCTCATCTACTCTTTTCCTTGATTTATTTCAAAACAAATTTCTCGTCCATACTTGTTTACCAGAATTATGCTGCATTCCTTGAAAGGGAGAGAGCTGCGTGAGCCACCATAAAATCGATACACTTGTTATTTCCCCCACTATTTCCATTGGGGAAAGTCAGTGGGAGAGTTATGATCCAGTGGAGGCGATTTCAGTGGGGAGGTTATGATCTTTTTATATTTTTACCCACCACCAAAAACTTCGAAGCGCTTAAACCATTTATAGATAAAAATATATAATTTTAATAACCTTTAAAACAATAATAGGGCCATAAATTATCAAGCCCATGTATAAAAGTAATTAATGTAATTAAAAGAAACTTAAAGTAGTAGACAAATGTTAATAAATATAGTATTTTCATCAATTGAGAATAAATAATTAATATTAGCATACTAAAGTTTTATTTTTTCAAAAAAGGCTTTTGGGTGAATTAGGAGAGATTTGAAATTCAAATTCTCTTCATTGAAATTCAAATTCTTCATCAATAACCTGAAATAATTTTTCTTCTGCTTCCGTATTATTGCTTTTTCAGTTTTTTGCACATACTTGTTTATTATGATTCTACCAGATTTCCCACACTGGGAGAGCTACAAATGCCCACGCATAATCGATTTAATAAATCAATACCTGTTGCCCGGCTAAAATAATCTCACCCCAGCTTTCTTATTCTTTTTAGTTCAATTTTCGGCCTTTGCTTGTTTACCAGGATTCTACTGCCTCACCAGAACTACAAATGCCCACGCATAACCAATTCAGTAAATCAATACCTGTTGACCAGTGGCGCACACAAGGGGGCATCGGACCCCCAAAGCCCTTGATTTTTTTTCCGATTGATTATAATTCTAAGTATATAGTACGTAAAATTTAATCAATTACTTGTTATTAATGATTAATTTTATTAATTAATGCTAATTATTTATTCCAAAATTAGTTTTTACTGTGTTTTGTTCCCGAAAATCGACAAAATCAAAAGGAGCATGATACAAGAATGGTGAACTTTCGACCCCGGACCCCCTTGAAAAATTCCTGTGTGCGCTACTGCTGTTGACTTATTCCCGGTTGTTTCCATAGATACGGGCTATTTTTGTCAAAACTCGTCTAAGCGAGAGCAAATCTTAGCCGTATTTTTTCTCCATATGATTGATGACGAGTTATTGAGGGGGCAATCAAAATGGCGGAACATTATTATTTTAACCGCTTCGATTCGAGTTTTTCCTTATGTAGCTATATATATATATATATATATATATATATATATATAAATATACTCGGCCTTTTTTTTATAACAGTTTTGTCAACCTAAGCAAAAACTCTCTCTCATTGTTTTTTTTTCATCACGAAAAATATTCAAATATTTTTCAGAACAGGTTTGTTATCTAGAAACAAATTACCACATAACTGATAAAAATGTCAAAATTCGAACCAATCCTCGGAACTAAGGTGTTTATATTCCTGTAAGGAAGGATGGTGAATTGCAATATGATATATTAATGATAAACATTTTTCAATTTCAATTTTATCCCGCTTCTAATTTTCAGGCATACAAAAGTGATTTATCAATAGAAAGATAACAATGCAAGGAATATCCTTACTAATATTATAAATGCGAAAGTTTGTTTGGATGATTGGTAGTCTGTCACGCAAAAACAACTGAATGGATTTTAATGAAACGTTACAGTAATATAGCTTATACATCAGAATAACACATAGGCTATAATTTATAAAGATATTGTGTGAAATGTCCAAAATATAACGATATTTGTCAAGTAGGAAAAATTTCTGCCATCTGCTATCAATTCTGGCGTGCGCTGCAAAAAAGCACGCGGCAGCATATATCTATCTTTTATTTGTGAAGAAACCCTTTTTGTTTTGTCTACGCAAGGCGCTAGCTTATAATTTATTCCTGTGATCAGTGTAATCCCCATTTATTTTTTTATTTCAGAATGAAACTAAGTTTTGAAGAGAGAAGGTTGTTTTAAATCTCTCTTTATTTGAATAGCTACTATTGATTTTTTTCATATGTAAGCCATTATCACCAAAATAGTGAACCATACATACAATAAAAATTGATAATTTATTTCTATGCACGTTTTTTTAATGATTTTATTATGCACATTTGGTAGTTACTAGGTAGTTTCGTAGCACTAGAAATTGATCCGTATATCAAATTAAATACTTTTATCGCTTCTACTACTTAAAGTAGATAAACTTTGTCTTTCACACTACATCATTTGGACAAGTTTGCATAATTTGTTTGTGGTTAGTAGTGAATTATAACACTATAATTTTAATTAGTAGGCAGATATTGCTTGATTGATTTGATGGAATATTAACGTCGCACTATTCAGCTACACGCGGGCTTTTGGCGACGGACCACGTAATTTTGAACCATGGTCAAGTGACGTGAACGACACCTGAGCTGGCACCCCCTCTCCGAACTACCACACCACACCAACGGGAGGACGTTTCAGCTCTCGACAGATTTAACGTGCATCGCTGCCCTACACAGCGGGTCTTTAGTGGTATAGGCAGATATTGCATTTTTTAAGTAAAATAATAATAGCTACTGTAACCGTATTTCTTGGAGTGAGTGAGTGAATATTAACGTCGCACTCTTCAGCTACACGAGGGCTTTTGGCGAAGGAACAACTTAATTTTGAACCATGGTCAAGCGACGTGGACGACACCTGAGCTGGCACCCACTTCTTCTAACTACCATACCACACCAATTTAGCAGGAATATTCTTTGAAATCCACTCTTCCAAGATATATGGCAGCACGAATTCTATGGTGAGTATTTTAGCGGGGAAGGCGAATAGTTTTGTAGCAAAAATTGCGTTTTCAGCGGATTGTAAAGATTATCATTTTTTTCCCGAAAAAATAGTTAATGTCAAAATTTAAGTGTCTTATGTTTTTGTATGTTAATGAAGACCTTAGAAAACGATTTGACTATTTATTTTAAGTGAACGGTGTATAGAATCAATTTTACAGTGGAATATCTTTAATTAATTTATTAGCTCTAACGGATTAAATTTCCCAAAGTGGAATATTTTGTTTATGTACATCCCTTAATTTTCAATGTAGTGATCCAAAAAAAAATATTGTATGAAAAAAACTGCAGTAAATCATAATGCGGTGGATAAAGGGTTAGCGTGCATCGCTCCCCTACACGGCGGGTCTTACAAAGCTCTAATAAATCTCGAGCTATGAAAGTAGCTAAACATTTGCCAACTTGAATCTATCGTTAACATTTCGCTTTGTTTTTCATTGAATCGCCATTATAATTTAAGAAACGGCATTGCTTTAGAATATTACAATTTTAACATAAAATAAATACAACAGAAAGTAATATTAATGTATTACACTTTCAGATATAAATTTACATTATTTTAAGCGTTCATTACACAAAATTTGTAACAATGTGTTACTTTTGCTGAGCAGAGATCAGCTTAGGAAGGTATTTTCAAAAATCGACCCTCAAGAGAGTTACGGTAGTTATAAATAAAAAAAATCCTTTTTATCAGTCATTAGATCTACAGATTTAAAATTTAACAAAAGTGTTATCTTTTTTTTCTTTTCTTTTTTTTTATTCAGCTGAGAGATGCAAAAAAAGCTTTTCTTTTTGTTTTTTTGTTTAATTTGCAATTCATGTAAAATTAACTCATTAAAAACTTCTTTATCCTTCAATCTGTATTGTTTAATTTTTCAGTTCACCCGTGCAAAGAACGGGTATAACAGAGAGCTAGTAACTAGATAAAACTAAAAAGTGATATTTAGGTCATTTTGTTTTGGTGCGTCACGTGAGAAGCCCGGCACGGACGAGGAGAGAGGGGAGGTAAAAGGGAAAGATAACAAACGAAAACAAAGCTTTACAAATGCCGACTTGTTAATTTCATCATTTCACTAAAACAGTTCGGTGATTTGATCAAATCACTTCCATCTAAGAGACGTTAATTTAACATCTTGCGAGAATTGATCCTCTCTCTTAGGGCTTTGATGAAAGCCCTAATTTCATCATTTTCCTGCAACAGACACATGTTTGCGAAGTTAATAAAACTATGTTCCGAAATATGCCCAGCGGCGTTGCGGGGTATTATAAGGAGCGTTATAGATAATTATTTCCATTTTCAAACTATTAGACGTACAGTCTTGAAATTTAACAAGCAGATTTCATGCATGGAGTAGAGATTTATGAAGAAATGGGTTTTACGAAAATCGACCTCCAAGGGGCGTTGTGGGGGATTAGGTACTGTTATAGGTAAATATTCCCGTTCTTGAACTATTTCACCTACAGACTTAAAATTTGGCACAGCCATGTTTCTTTCATAGAGAGAGATCTGCTACAAAAAAGGTTTTTATGAAAACTGAACCCCAAGGGATTTGCGAGGGGTTAAAGTGGCGTTACAGCCAATTGTTCCCGTTTTCGAACCTTAGACGTACAGTCTTGAAATTTGGTATAAGCAGATTCCTTTTACAGAGTAGATACCCACTACAAAGTGGTTTTAGTGAAATTCGTCCCCCCAAGTAGCGTTGTGGGGGATTAAAGGGGGTTATAGATAATTATTTCCATTTTTAAACTATTAGACGTACAGTCTTGAAATTTGGCGCACAGGCTCTTTTCATGAAATAAAGATTCGCTACAAAAAAGTTTTTCAAAAATCGAATTCTAAGGGGGTTTGCGAGGATTAAGAGCTGGAAATAAATATATTTCTATTTTGGAACTATTAGACTTACAGATTTGAAAATAGGCAGGCATATCCCTTTCACAGAATAGACATCCGCTAAGAACAGACTTTGCCGAATCCGACCCCCAAGGAGGGTTGCAAGGAGCGCTATAGATGAAAATTCCTGTTTTTGATCAGTTAGACTACAGACTTGAAATTTTGTTTGAATGTTTCTTTTGTTGAATATAGATCTGCTGAAAACGGATGTTACGAAAATCGACTCCTTTTAAGCGAGCGATGAGTTGCTGGTGTTAACTAGTAGACCAGGGATGGCTGACCTTCTTGAGACGTGGGTCAAATTTTGCTCATATTTTTTTAGTATTAACTCGTGGGTCACTAATGCCTATTTGCAACAGCGTTAAGTTCAAAAATTTTAAACTGAGTATTTTTAAAACTAAACATCTTTAAAATTCAATTAGCCTAACGAGTAAAAATTTGAATGGTTTAATGATTTAAAAGATTTTAGTGGGGCTAAAAATTCTTAAGTGTTTGGGGCAAATGGCAATTAGTATTTTAATGAACAAAGAGTAACGATTACATACAATATACATTATGAAATATTGCTTATTAGTACAGTTGAACCTGTTTTTGCGCAGTTGAAAAAAACCGCATAAAAATAACCGCAAAAAAAAATGTTCGAAAATTTAATGAATTCTTACATATGACAAAAGCCTCAATTCGTCAAAATACTGCAAAAGTTTTTTTTATGCGGTCGCACAAAAATAAAATCGCATAAAAAAGGAGACCGCACAAAAATAGGTTCTACTGTATATATGTACAAAAATATAGGTCAGGGGTGGCGAACCTTCATGGATCAACGTGCCATTTTTTCTAAAGAAATGGTTAATGAAGTATAGACGTGCCTTCAAATAATTTTGACTAGTGATTATTGGGAAAATAATAAAACTAAAAATACTAGCAACACACAAAACTCTTTATTTACTACAGCAAAATTTTGTATTTTATAGTAGTAAATGTTGCAGTTAAACGTGTAATTCAAACTATATAATGTAACATTACTGTAATTTTTGCTGTTGCAGATTATAAGGCAACTAAATTATATTAAGATTAGGTAAGATGTTACTTTTAGCAGAATGCATGCTGAATTGGAGTCATCTGCCAAATGGTTTCTAAGCGAGTCTTTAATGTTATCCATCCCTGAAAATAATAGGTAGCACAGGTCGATGAAAATATGGTTAAAATAGCATGAGCCTGCTTCTTCAAACGGTTAAACGTATCTGGAATCAAATTTAATGTTTCCAAAATTTCGTTACTGGCATTTTTACTTATATTATTACTTATTCGTTACTGGCATTAGTTAATCTTTCTGTTTCAATCAATTCTAACTTTTCCTTGTTTCAATCAATTTTTGAATCCATATTGAATTAGACTAGAAATCAATAAGTTACATTTCAAAAATTCTTCCATTTCCAACCAATCGAATTAGAGCAAATTTTGTTTATCAAATGATGTCACATCAGGGTACATAATAAACTTGAACGTTTCTGATAATTCTTTGAACTGAGAAAATCTCACTGAAAATTCCTTGACTGAAGAATCAATCACGGTTGATCGTTTTGATCGGTGGCGTGCCGAAAATACTGTGCCCCGTGCCATCAATGGCACGCGTGCCAATGGTTCGTCATCCCTGATATAGGTATAACAAAATTGATTATAAAGTATTTAATGAGAGATCTGTTGCTGTTTATATTTCAGATAGTTTTTTTTAAAATTAGGTTCATATTTCGTATTCAATAGTTAAACGTATTTCACAGTTAATTCCCTGTCAAGTCTATTTCTAATAGTTTACCAAGTTCGTTGAAGAAAACAATTTCTCACATGAATATGTGGACCCAAACATCGTTAAAAGATCATTAACTAGTTTTTTCATTGATATAAAATTATATGGTAAAGAATACCATACGTTTAATATAATATTTGTAATTTTTACTGTTGGAACAGTATTTAGTCGCCAAAAGCCCTCGTGTAGCTAAACAGTGCGACGTTAATATTCAATTAATTAATTATTAATTAATTAATTAATTAATGGAACAGTATTTAGCTGCACTAGTTTCGCACAGTTTTTCTTCTACTTCGGAAATGAAGTCTTCAGATTTTATTTTCCTCACAACACTGCATCGAAATTCAACTAATTCCATTCAGGGCCGATCCTAGGGTATCGGCCGCCCTCGTGCAAACACCTAATGTGCCGCCCCCCTAGAAAACTTTTCATATTTCGAATAATACTTACCATTGACGTAAAAAATCATCTACTTATATAAGAATAAAAAGTAAAACACATTAATAATAACTCACATAAAATTTGAAGTGCAGAACATCATTTTTTGGCCAGGTAATGACTTACAGTGGTATAAACAATTGAGGATACACCTTACTTTTACTTGATAAATCCAACTTTCAATCTAAATAACACATTAACTAGAAGTGCAAACGTGATTTAATTTTCACACGTAACAAAAGGGTTAATTTACAGTAAAAATAACGAAAATCAACAAAAAAATATCTAAAATTAAAAATTTCACAAATATTTGAAATAAACATAGGCAGATCTTTACCTCAAAAAATTGAGGATACACCAATGAAATTTGTGTGACTTGATTGATTGATTGAATATTAACGTCGCACTGTTCAGCTACACGAGGGCTTTTGGCGACGGACCACGTAATTTTGAACCATGGTCAAGTGACGTGGACGACACCTGAGCTGGCACCCCCCTCTCCTAACTACCACACCACACCAACGGGAGGACGTTTCAGCTCTCAACAGATTTAACGTGCATCGCTGCCCTACACGGCGGGTCTTTAGTGGTACTGGGCTCGAACCCGTGACAAAGCAAGCCACGGTCCGATACCTATACCACTCGGCTACCGCGGCCACGAAATTTGTGTGACATATCACATACAAAGACAGTGTCAATATTTGGTTGCATGTCCTTTGGCTTTTATAATGTCCTCCAAACGTCTTGGTACCGATTCCACCAATTTTTTGCAGGTATCTGGAAATATTTTATCCCATTCTTCTTGTAACACTTGCTTTAAATGGGATTTGTTCCTAATTTGGTGTTTTTGGACCGCTATTTCGAGTGTGGCCTATAAATTTTCTATGACATTGATGTCAGAGGACTGTGGTTGTGTGTGAAATTGCTGTTTACAATGAAAAAGACGCCACATTTTGACATTACGTGCCGTATGTTTGGGGTAGTTGTCTTGCTGGAAAATAAAATTTCCATCTCAACCCAATTTTTTTGCACTTTCTTTAAGATTGTTGTTGAGTATATCTATATAAAGCTTATGATTCATTATGCCATCTATAAAACTAAATTTCCTACCCCATTTGAAGCCATACGACCCCAAACCATGACGGAGACACCACCATGTTTAACTGCAGGATGTAAATTTTTTGGATCCAAAGCGGTGTTCGGCTTTCTCCAAACGATGCGACGGCCATCACTTCCAAAAATGTTGAATTTACTTTCGTCACTAAATATAACTTTCTTCCAAAAGTTATCTGTCTTCAATTGAGGAGTTTTTGCAAACTCCAAACGCTCTTTCTGATTTTGTAAGCTTATGAAAGTTTTCTTTCTAGCTACTCGACTGCTATATCCAGCATGTCTAATCCCATTTCTCACAGTTTCAGCACTTACACTTCAGCCCATTATTCGAGAAATTTCAGCACCTAGTTTGATTGCACTTAGTTTAGGATCAATCTTGATATCTTTCAAAACTTTCCTTTTGGCTACATCACTCAGAATACTTTTCCTTCCTCTTCCACTTTTATTTTCAATTAATCCATCGCTTTTAAATCTTCCAATGATTTTCTGGACACACGAGTGGCTTCTACCGACAATTTTAGCTATTTCACGATAAGATTTTCCTTTCTTAAATAACCTTAATATAAATTTTCTTACATAAATACTGATCTCTCTCCGAGTACCCATTTTCCATTTAAAATTGCGACTTTAAATTCACATAACCAACTTCAAAAGACAAAAGTAGTAGTCGAAAAAGTTTTAAGATAAAATTGGCCAAACTTAGGCTTAGGATTCTGATGTTTGCTCCTTTTTATTAGAAACAGCATAAGTTTCAATAGGAGATGGTGAGACTTCGAGAATTATGTCCGCAATGTCTGCGGCATTGTTTAACGTGAGGTCAGATTTGATTTATTATTAACGTCGCACTGTTTAAGCTACACGAGGGCTTTTGGCGACGGACCACGTAATTTTGAACCATGGTCAAGTGACGTGGACGACACCTGAGCTGGCACCCCCCTCTCCTAACTACCACACCACACCAACGGGAGGACGTTTCAGCTCTCGACAGATTTATCGTGCATCGCTGCCCTACACGGCGGGTCTTTAGTGGTACTGGGCTCGAACTCGTGACAAGGCAAGCCACGGTCCGATACCTATACCACTCGGCTACCGCGGCCACTAACGTGAGGTCAGAAACTGTAGCTAAAATCTTTTGAACCGAAGACGGCAAACGCTAAAGAAATAACTCCATCATCAGTTTATCATCAACTTTCAAAGATTCGGCGCGTCGTTTCATGTTACGTAGCAGTTCGGAAGGCTTTCGAGAACCTAATTCTTCCCTTGAAAAATGTTTCCGCGCCTCCTATTGAAACGATTCTCCTGAACGATTTATGAGTTCGTTTTTTATTTGCGCGTAGGGGTCTGTAGCATCTGCATGCATAAGGATATCGCGAACTAAAGACGCAGTGAAGGGAGGGAGATTAGCTACAATATAATTGTACTTAGTTACAGATTCAGTTATGGGTTTTGGGGTTGCTAGGGCAAATGTACTTTCGCAAATAATGAACCACAAGGCGGGATCGGATATATTATATAATGGTATTTGTACAGCACACTTGCTTCCGACATTGTGCAAGGTTTAGAGCAAAATTTGTTTTTCAGAATTTGACTGGTATAAATTTGTCACACTGATGTACAATTTTTTTTTTACTATGGATAACATTTATTGGTATTTGCACAAGGGTTATCAAAATGTAAAGTTCATTAATTTTGATAAGTTTCACATATACATATATTATTGAAGTATAACACAGTGTTTTGAAGAAATCTATGAAACCCCAGCTGAAATGTATTAAGCATAAGAATACTCTCGATTTTAATTTTTATACATAAGTATTAAAGTCTAAAAGATTCATCTGTATTGATGCTATCCTGCTTATAAATTTGTCCTGAATAAGTTTATTGTGTGTGTATTGAGTTACACATATTGACCCAAGAAGTGTACTTAGATCAGTTCTGATATTTATCAGTCATTAAGATCATGAAACCAAATATGATTTTACATATAGACATTTGATTCTGTAGGATATTTACTTTCTAAAAGCAATAGAAATATTCGAAATTTTAATATAACCTTTTTCAATTCTCTATTTACCCTTAAATGAATAACTTGACAAATTGCTGTTTGCAATTATATACATTAATGCAAAATTCAGTAAAAAAAAAGGTAATTTCAGAAAAAAAATTACAAAATTATTTTTAATGGGTTAATTGTCCAAAATCACTGATATTTTTGTGTGATGTGTGTTGAAAGGGCACATTTGGAGCACTTGTATATTATAATATCGACTAATTTCTTCAAATCATAAAACCGCCAAATACTGCGATATACAACCAATAGTGGAAACTGTTCATGATCATGTTTGAACACAGTAATTATAGTGATATAATTTTTTTTAAAATTCAGATGTCTTTTTGCTTGGCGAAATAAATTGGCAGTTTAATACTGATGCGACGCTGATGATAACTTATTTAATTACTTTCTTTTCTTAACCAAAATACTAATTTCTTAACTTTCCAGGTTCTTAAGTTAACATCGCATCATGACTTAAGTTAAAATTAAACACTAATATTCTATAGACAAATTACAGTACTCTAAATTAAAAATCCGATTCTTATAGAGTTGACAATTAATTTTATTGAATAACATATTTAAATTTAAGTAACTGTACATATACTGCATAACAAGATTGAAATTTAACTTAGCTTTGAGAGAGATAGGAGGTGGGATGGAGAAGGGGACATGGTTGCCGCCCGGAGTCTCGCGGAGTCTAGTTTCAAGGCCTGGATCTGATTAGTTTGTCTCTGTCTCTCCGTGTCCGAGTGTCTCTAAATCGGGGTGCATCCCCTTTTTGTTCGATGCCTTTTCACTCTAAAATCCTAGAGCGAACTATTTGCCTTGTCCACTTAATTACCTCTGATTGGTCCGGAACCAGCGCAGAGCTACCGCACAAAGGTCGTTGCCTTGTTTAAGCGCGGGAAAATTCTTTGACACACCCCAATATTTATGGGTGTAATGCCCCTTCCAGGCGTGGGAATGTAGGCACCCTTTGCTGAGGAATTCACCCCTCAGTGCTGGGGAAAGAGAACGAATTGAATCAAACTGAGTTCGTAATTTTGAAGTTCTGTTGAATATTCCTGAATGAATCCGCGCCTCCCATCAATACGTATGTTCCAAATTTTGGAATGGTATGAGTACTGATTTATCATTTCTTAGACAAACTTTGAAGTAATTAATTTTATATTTGAAGTTAATATATTTTCAAACATCAAACTTCAGAGCAAGAATTCTGAATCATTTTCTTAATGCTGTTTCATTTTCAATTTTTTTTAGTATAAATATAATTATGCATAAAAGGATACTTTAGATGCATAATCAGTGATAGCAAAATAACATGTCAATACATTAATCCAAATAAGTTTAAGTTTGGATGAACTGGAGTATATTTACCACTATACATACAATAACTGGTAGATATAGGAATGCATTAAGTGTTGATGTTCAGTGTAAAAAAAATCAAATATTCCCATTAAAACAGAAGAAAATGCTTCGTATATTTTAGAGGAACAGATTGTAGGAATTTTGTAATTAGTGTGAAATTTAAAAAAAAGAAAATCCTTTGTCAATTTTATTTTGATGTAGTAAATGCAATGTAAAGATTTATTAATAAAAATAAAAATTAATGAAAATTAGGGTGGTTTAAAAATAAATATAAGGTTTAGTATTTAATATGTAATTTTACAGTTATGATAAACAAATGCTATACAAAGGTTTATTGTACTTTCAGGACATGAAAAAAAGTGTATCGAGATATTTTACAAAAAATAGTCACATTGCCATTTTATGTGTATTTGTTTTATTTTATTCAAAACTTCTTTCTATAAGTTGCATGATCTAAGTCTTTTAATTTGTTTTATGTAAATTCAGAAAGTTTATTGTATAGTTTAAAACCTGAAATTTTAAAATTCTTAGGATATTTCATTTAATCTGGATCCATACAATGTACAATTTTTCAAAAATACTATGAAAAGTTTTGTTGACAACCTGCAAGTATAATGCAGTCTCCTGTTTTTGCTTTCTAGTTCCTATGTCACTTAGCTGGTTGTGTTTTTCTTGAAGATTTAATTAATTTCAAATAACAGACAACCCAATTACTTGTTTGTTTACTATTAATTGCCTGTGGTGGTGTTTAAAAATTTAAGTTTTTATGTCATAAACCTAATAAGTTAAATAAAGTGAGAGAAAATTTCAGACATTCTGCATAATTTGACCTTTTTTAAGCTATTTAATCTGTGATTTAGGAGAGGATTTCCTTTAATTTTTTTTACGGTATCATTTGTTTGGGTTGATGATATTTAATACTTTTTCCTTGTAAATAAATTGAAAGGCGATTTATAAGGTTTCCAGATAATTTTATTAGATATTATCAATAAGATAAAAATTGAGGTATAATAATTGAACAAGATATTGCTACGAATTTTGTGTAAATAATTTGCATTTGAGTGTTTAATGCACTTATATTACTCTATGTTATATTTATTTCATGTTAAAATTGTACTATTCACAAGTAATGCCACCTCCTACGTTATAATGGCGATTCAATGAGAACTTAGCGAAATCTTGGCGGTAGATACAAATTAGCATCATTTTTGGCGAGTTCGGAAGCCTCTGGAATCTTCTAGAAAGTAGTAGATCGCTCCACTAGTGTCACGTTCAATGACACGAGCGGATATACACTGCTGGACAAATGCTAAGGACGGATAACACTATCATCCATAGCAACCACAAAATGAAAGGAAGCAAAATGTGGAAAATTAGAATAAGTGCGGGATATCAGTAAGAAGTATGAGTATGCAAATTTTTTTTCCACGTCTGTTCGTCACGTGATAGCGTTCATAAGAGCTTTAAAGGTTTTGACGCGTGTGGACAGTTGTTGTTTCAAGTCAAAGTTTTACATGAAAGATTTAATAGACGAACTTAAAATTTTTGGCATGTCTTCCCGACATCACATAGATGATTTTATGCGTGGCCGAATTATTGGAAAGATCGAAGAAGGGCGAAAAATAACAGATGTTGCCAGGGAGTTCGACATCGCTCACAGCGTTGTTTCACGGCTGTGGAAGTCATTTAAAACTACTGGAATGTGTAGTAGACGGCACGGGGGGAGGTCGTGTTAGAAGTACGACGCCTGCAGAAGACAGATATATCGTCCTATCAGCAAAAAGGAACAGGCGCACCACAGCTCAGCAGGTGGCAAATCAGTTTCTTGCTGCCTCAGGAAAGCAGATCTCCCGAAAAACTGTTGCCAGACGTTTGAGGGGAGGAGGACTATACGCACGCAGACCTGTTGTGTGTGTCTCATTGACCAGACAGCACCGTACTGTCCGTTTGCAATGGTGTCGTGAGCATCACAATTGGACTGAACAGGACTGGGCATGCGTACTATTCTCAGATGAGAGTAGGTTCAGTCTGTCATCGGATTGTAGACGCCAACTGATCTGGCGCGAGAGTGGTACTGATAATCATCCAGAAAATATCCAGGAAAAGGACCGATATCCGACATGCAGTATCATGATGTGGGCCGGCATCATGATCAATGGCCGCAAGCGCCTACATGTGGTTGCGAATGGGACTATGACGGGCCAACGATACATTGATGAAGTTCTACTTCCTCATGTTCGTCTTTTCCGTGGTGCTGTCGGTGATAAATTTGTTTTTATGGACGACACCGCAACATGTCATCGAACACTCTCTGTTCAGGATTGTCTAGACAGCGAGGGTATTCAACGTCTTGTATGGACAGCGCGTTCTCCAGATCTAAACCCCATTGAAAATGTGTGGGATGCTTTGGGGAGGCAAGTTGCTGGTCGAAACTATCCTCCGACAAACAAGAACACCCTCATCCGTGCACTCACAGAGGAATGGGATAAATTGCCTCAACAGCTGCTGGATAATGTTGTGCAAAGTATGGTACGACGTGTGGAATGTTGCATCACACTCCACGGTGTACATATCCCGTACTGATACCTTTCTTTAAGGTGCCTGCTGACTTTTAGATGCATTGTTCCATTTCTCCGTACGCAGATCAAATGAACATTTTTTTTTTCTTTCAGATGTTTCACAGCTTTTGTACTTTCCTGAACAATAAATATTCTTTATTCTAATGTCTGAACAGTGTGGCAACTATATTTTATTCTACTAGGCCTCATGTCTCGCTTAATGTTATGCTACATAGCAATTTGTGATCTGTCCTTAGGAATTGTCCAGCAGTGTATTTCTGGAAGTTTCAGTCGCGCCTATAAAAAGATGCTCGCCGGTACGGCGCTGAGTCTGGATTAAACCAGTGTGTAGTGAGGATTGTTTTGATTAGCGATTAGCTCGGCTGTGCTTGTGAATAATCTTTACGTACGTGTATTTTTAAACACTGGTGATTGTGTTTGATTGCTGTTGAAGGTGTGAAGACCTTCGGATATTTACCCTGTGAATATTGCTGCTGAATCCTGTATTTAAAGGATTGGATTTTCGATAATAAATTCACATCACCCTTAAAGAACAGTTTATTTTCTTTGTAGTTGTTTTGCATAAAATCCTCGAATCCGGATCTACGTAACAGTTTGGTGTCAGAAGTGGGTTTTTATGCGAATAACAAGAGCGATGGATGAGCAACTGAAGCCTCTGTTGGAAGGCATCAATGCTTTGAAAAATAGCCAAGAAGAGGTTAAAAATGAGTTGAAGGAGAAAATGGAGAAAGGCCAAGAAGAGGCTACAGAGAGAATGAAGAAAGGCCAGCAAGAAATGCAGAAAGGTCAAGAAGAGCTGAGAAATACTTTAGAAAAGAAAATTGATAGCATGGAAGAGAAAATAACATTGAAAGTTGAAGAAAAGATTGCAGTAATTAATGAGAAGATAGAGAAGAAAGTAGGGGAAGAAATAGAAAGAATTAAAGAGCAAGTTGAAGAAAGAATTAAAGAGCAAGTCGAAGAAAGAATTGAAGGAGTGGCTGAAAATTTTAGTCTTATATCACAGCGAATGGAAGATCTTAAGAAACTTCTAGTTGGCGGAAATGAGAACAAAACAAGATTGTGCCTGTGTCTGCATTTTCAGAACCTGTGCTTGCTTCTCCAGTTCCTGTGACTGCTTTTACGGGGCCAGTGAAGCTATCGGCCTATGACGGAAAAACAAACTGGGAAGTATACAAGACACAATTTTCCATAATTTCTGAAGCTAACGGATGGACTGAAGGAGTGAAAGCTTGTCAGCTAGCAGCATTCCTTAGAGGGGAAGGCGCTGAAGTACTGCAGACTCTTCCCGACACAGAACGACTGAATTTGAACTCCCTGTATGATGCTCTGGATCTTCGGTACGGTCGGAAATACTCCAAGGAATACGCACGTCTGAAGATGAAAACAAGACTCCAGAAAACCGGAGAAAGCTTGCAGGAGTATGCCTTTGAAATACAAAGGCTCACCACCCTAGCTTTCTCTGAATTCTCAACAAATGTGCGAGAAATGATTTAGCTCGAATATTTTGTGGATGGACCAAAGGATGAAGAAATCCAGAGGGCTGTAAGAATGGCAGTTGTCCAAGATCTTAAATCTGCCCTGATATTGGACGCCGCCAATGAAGCCAGTTGCAGAGACAGCCATTCCGTCCGAGGAGCTAGAGTGACAGCAGATGCGCCATGTGAATCTCCATGGATAAAGGAGATTGAGAAACAGAGAGGAAATTCAAGATTTAATAGTTCAACGTCAGAACTTGAGGAGGCGTAGAATCACGTGTTGGGGGTGTGGTGGAGCAGGGCATCTGAGAAGCAGCTGCCCTCGAATAAATAAAGAAGATCGCAACATCAAGTGCTGGGGATGCGGTAGAACCGGGCATGTAAGAAGTAACTGCCCTCGAGTAAATCAAGAAGATTCTTGTCGTACAAGTGTAATAGAATCAAAGAAAGTGTATAGCAACCGAAAAAGGATCAGCAGATAAAAATAGAGACGTCCGTTCGAAAAAAAAACCCGTTCGGAGAGCAGCAAGAATCTCTCAAACAGCTTGAAAGTCGAAAAGAAATTTGGCGTGATAGATCCAGTAATCCGCAAAGTGACGACGCCATCAACATCGGAATTAGACCCGTGGAGTGATGACAGCGTCCGAAAAGAACAACTGGCAGATCCGGAAATAAAACCAATCGTAGAATTCAAAGAGTCGTCTGACGAAAAACACAGCTGGCAAGACATCGCACCTTTCCATCCTAAAACGAAGCGTTACAGGGCTCTTTGGGACTCTCTCCATCTGAGAAATGTGGCCGCGGTAGCCGAGTGGTATAGGTATCGGACTGTGGCTTGCTTTGTCACAGGTTCGAGCCCAGTACCACTAAAGACCCGCCGTGTAGGGCAGCGATGCACGTTAAATCTGTCGAGAGCTGAAACGTCCTCCCGTTGGTGTGGTGTGGTAGTTAGGAGAGGGGGGTGCCAGCTCAGGTGTCGTCCACGTCACTTGACCATGGTTCAAAATTACGTGGTCCGTCGCCAAAAGCCCTCGTGTAGCTGAACAGTGCGACGTTAATATTCAATCAATCAATCCATCTGAGAAATGGCGTTTTATATCGAAATCGGGAGTCTGACGATGGAAAAACTTCCAGGTGGCAATTAATACTCCCAAAGACAAGAGTTTCAACAGTCTTTAAGGAACTCCATGGCAGTCCTACTGGAGGTCATTTTGGTGTTATGAAGACCTTACAAAAAGTTCGTGAGCGCTTCTACTGGAACAATGTGCGTAGTGACGTGGACCCTGTGCTGCACGCAAAGGTCCCAGGAAACGCACTAGAGGAAGACTGCAGCTGTATAATGTGGGAGCGCCTTTCGAACGAATAGCTTTTGACATCCTAGGCTCACTTCCGAGATCATTAGATAGCAACAACAACATTGTACTTCACTAAGTGGCTTGAAGCCTATCCTATTCCCGATCAAGAGGCTTCAACTGTTGCAGAGGTTCTAGTTGAACACTGGATCTCACGATTCGGGGTCCCTCTACAACTGCACTCCGATCAAGGGAGAAGCCAGTGAGAATAGCGGCGAGGAGTGTTACGTAGATCCGGATTCGAGGATTTTATGCAAATCAATCACAAAGAAAATAGACAGTTCTTTAAGGGCGATGTGAATTTATTATCGAAAATCCAATCCTTTAAATACAGGATTCAGCAGCAATATTTGTGACGAATCTGTACGGAACCTTTCCACTAATCTTCTTCAGCGTCTTTTGTGGGAATATAAATTCGCGTTTATTTCCAATCAACTCCAAAAAGATGAACGGGATATTTAAATTAGGTAAGGTATTTAAGTCGAGCGTTGCGAGATAGCAAGAGAGATGATGGAAGGCTATTGAGCCAGCAACTTTAAACGCATTACTAGAAGATTCAAGGAGATTAGATTCGTGAAGACGTCGTGCTCGTCAGTTTAAGCCACTTAGTTAAAGTTAATGAAAGTTAAAAATTCGAGTACGCGCGCGTGTATTTCTCGGATCTCCTATTTCGGTAAACCTTACTTGAGCTTAATTATTAATTAATTGCATTCTTAGTAATTTAATATAAATGCAAATCCCTTTAAGTGACGTAACATAATATTATGTTATCAGAGATATTTTTGAGAAAATTATAATAAATAAATATTATTATTCAAAATGGCTCTTAGTGGTTCTTTGCCTCAAATTAATCTTGGTGTTCAAGGTGAGACCCACAGGGGTCACCACAGTGGCGCCCAACGAGTAAATCCCGAGTTTAGAGTCGGATCTAATTTTCGAATCATCACTGAGCAGTATTTTTCGGGGGTGGAGAATGTGGTTGAATTCTTGGAAAATAACTTAACATATTACGAGATACCCACACAACTCGCTTGTGCATATTTAAAGGATCATCTCACAGGATGGGCACTCAAGTTATCCGAGTTCAACATAGAATGGGAGCATCGACCGGGTGTCCAAAACGTTGTCGCGGACGTATTGTCTAGGAATCCAGTAGGCAATCTGGATGGATCACAAATTTCCTGCGTAGCTCTTCGAGCCCTAGCCTTAAACTCCCGAGAAAAACTCATTCGAGAGCAAAGGGAAAATCCTGAGTTAGGACACATCTATAGTTATTTAGAAAATCCGGACGATGGTCCCGTTAATGCGACTGTATGCGAGGGTTGGTCCCAGGACTTTAAATTAATCGACGGTCTACTCTTTTACGCGAAATATTCCACAACTCTTGGAGAACTAAGAGTGTATATTCCTAGATTGCTTCGCGAAGCAACAATGAAAGAATTTCATGATCTGCCATTAGCGGACCATCTAGGAAAGAGGAAGACCTATTTAAAATTACGCGACACATGTTATTTTCCATATATATTTGAATATGTATCGACCTGTGTCAAAAATTTAATTACAAAAACGCGCTACCAGCTGGTCGTTTAATTCCGATAGTATCGAATTACCCAATGAAATTGTAACGTTAGACCTATTAGGCCCCTACCCCGCATCCCGACCCGAAAGATATAGATTTTTATTAGTAATAACTGATCATTTCACTAAGTGTAGTGAGCTTATTCCTTTACGAAAAACTTCGGCCCAGGCCATAGCTAACGCCCTTTTTGAGAATTATATTTCACGTTACGGAGCTCCGATTTCTTTAATTAGTGATAACGACCCCCAATTTATATCAGAGGTATTTGAACATTTAAGTCACAGGTTGGACATAAGACATATGAAAACGGTAACATACAGGCCGCAGGCGAATTTAACGGAAAGAGTTAATCGCAATTTAGTCCAGATGATACCCTGTTTTGTAGAAGAAAATCACGAAAACTGGAACCGATTTCTTCATGAGTTCGCTTTCGCGCTGCGCACTTCAGTGAACGAGACAAATAAAACTCCGGCTGAGTTATTCTTAGGTAGAAAAATTATAACACCTTTTAGAAAATTAATAAATGTCACAGAGGGTGCTGAATATGTAGGAATAAACATTGAGAAATTATTCGATGAAGCAAGGCAGAATATGCGGAAACACAAAAATTGGGGAAAATATTATAATCGGAAAAGGAGGGAAGTTAGCATCACAAAGAAAATGATTTGGCGTTGGTACAAACTCATTTTATAAGTGCTGCGGGTAGGAGAGTGGTTGGAAAGTTTATGCCTAAGTTTGAAGGGCCATATGACACGATTAGTTCGGACAGTCATCTTGAGACACTATATGGAGGTCGAGTAATAGGTCAAGTAGATCGCAACAGGGAAAATTCAAAGGATCTAGGAAAGCCTCGAGTGAGGAGAGTAACGGTAGTAAATCAAATAAGGGTAATGCCGGATGGGAGGATCCGAGATTGAAACGTAAAGTAGAATCAAATGGATCAGGGGGCAGGAAGGATTAAAGAGGTCCAAAATTTGCAGAAATCGTTCTCTGCAGGGGTCCGAACATAGGGACCAGAAAAGACCAACCCCTGAACCAAAAGAGGGGATAAAAAGAGCAATTCCGTCCTCGGTTTCATCTTGAAATTATAAATATAGAAGACCTAATAACCCCTCCCAGGGATCACAGTCCATTGCAGGTCCCTCTCATCCAAGAGATTCCAGGCAGGACAAGCCACCTACAGAAGGGAGCAGGCACGAAGGAAGTGGACAATATGACAAGGCCCGGGAGACAAGGACAACTACGAGCGGAACCAACAGGGCAGCTGAGAGGAGACCTGTCCTGTCTAAACAGGCGACAGCAGTGAGACCTAGTCCGTACTACCTACGCAGCCGAGTAAGAGCGATTTCCAGAAAAGCGGAGAAACATCGGAATTGAAAGTATCCCACAGAACAACATCAGGAGGAGCCTCAGTATGGAAGCCTTAGACGGAGATCCAGTGGATAGGAGCGAATAAAGAACGAAGAAAAATATCAGGTTGTATCGTTTCTTTCTTTTCTCCTTTCGAACAAGTGGTCGGAGTGAGTGAGGTAATATTAACGTCGCACTGTTCAGCTACACGAGGGCTTTTGGCGACGGACCACGTAATTTTGAACCATGGTCAAGTGACGTGGACGACACCTGAGCTGGCTCCCCCCTCTCCTAACTACCACACCACACCAACGGGAGGACGTTTCAGCTCTCGACAGATTTAACGTGCATCGCTGCCCTACACGGCGGGTCTTTAGTGGTACTGGGATTAAACTCATGACATGCCTGCCATGGTTGGATACCTTAACCACTGGGCTACCGCAGCCCTCGAACAAGTGGTTGGAAGAATTATTGCAATGAAGCAAGTTACGGGCGGATTTTTAATTTAAGAAGCCAAGCAAAAGTGGACACTACAATGAGTGTTTTTTCTTGATGAGAAAAATCAGCTTTTGTATTAAGCTTTGTATAAATATGGAGAAAACATTTGTAAGAATGCATTTGTTTACTTCTATGTATGACTTCGCTAAGATGCGACAATTCCTTTGGTTGTTTGTTTTATTGTTTTTGAAAAATGTTTGAAATTGTATGTATATATTTTATCTCACATCTGGTGACTTGGGACGCGGCGTAATTAGGTAGAGCTAACATTTAATACTAACAAGCGCAGCATGTATGGAATGGGAATGTTAAGGAACCAGATGCTTCAATTGATGTATATGAAAATGTTATGTAAAAAATGAAGGAATCTGTATATACTATAGATGTTTGCTTTTTCACACAAAGAAATTATCATTTCAGGGTAGCTGACCCTGAGCATTGTATAGTGAACAAAGAATCAAGTCCGAATATGTTTGTATAATATTTAAGTAGATTTATAAGTAGTTAAGTAAACCACGCAGGCAGGTTTTTACCATTTCGGTTGTTTTTACTCGCCTCAGAGCCAAATGGGCGTGGTGTAGGGAAATTTAATTCTGTAAATGTTACGTCCTTTAAAGTGTAGTTTTAGGTCGTAATTTTTTTCCCTTAAGGAAGGAGAATTATTATAGTATCCAATTGGTAGATATATATTAATGTCGTCGGGACTATAAATCAAGTCTGTCTAGGAATTGGTTACGTAATTTATTTTCAGGCCGTTTGTGACCTTCGAATAAATCCCGTTATCTTTTTTTGGAGGGGATAGTGACGAATCTGTACGGAACCTTTCCACTAATCTTCTTAGGGCGTCTTTTGGGGGAACATAAATTCGCGTTTATTTACCATCAACTCCAAAAAGATGAACGGGATATTTAAATTAGATAAGGTATTTAAGTCGAGCGTTGCAAGATAGCAAGAGAGATGATGGAAGGCTATTGAGCCAGCAACTTTAAACGCATTACTAGAAGATTCAAGGAGATTAGATTCGTGAAGACGTCGTGCAGTTAGACGTACCAGAAAGCTGATATAAGCCAGCGGTAAATATAATTTACGTACGCTTAAAATAAGCGTCAGTTTAAGCCACTTAAAGTTAATGAAAGTTAAGAATTCGAGTATGTGTGTGTGTTTTTCTCGGATCTCCTATTTCGGTAAACCTTACTTGAGCTTAATTATTAATTGTTTTCTTACTAATTTAATTTAATATAAAGGCAGACCCCTTTAAGTGACGTAACATATATGTTATCAGAGATTTTTGAGAAAACTATAATAAATAAATAATTATTATTCAAAATGGCTCTTAGTGGTTCTTTGCCTCAAATTAATCTTGGTGTTCAAGGTGAGACCCTGAGGGGTCACCACATATTCACAGGGTAAACATCCGAAGGTCTTCACACCTTCAACAGCAATCAAACACAATCACCAGTGTTTAAAAATACACGTACGTAAAAATTATTCACAAGCACAGACGAGCTAATCGCTAGTCAAAACAATTCTCACTACTCACTGGTTTAATCCAGACTCATCGCCGCACCGGCGAGCATCTTTTTAAAGGCGCGACAGAAACTTCCAGAAATATATTCGCTCGTGTCATTGAACGTGACACTAGTGGATAGATCTACTACTTTCTAGAAGATTCCAGAGGGTTCCGAACTCGCCAACTTGGTCGCCAAAAATGATGCTAACTTGGCTCTACCGCCAAGTGTTCATTGAATCGTCATTATAACGTAAGGGGCGGCATTGCTTGTGAATAGTACAATTTTAACATGAAATAAATATAATATAGAGTAATATATATGCATTAAACACTCAAATACAAATTATTTACACAAAATTCGTAACACTTATGCACGTGAAATATTGGCAGTTAGATCCTCGATTTGTTCTCTATTTGTCCTTATAGTACAGTGTTATATTCATAGAATCTTATTTCTACAGCAGATCATGAACTGCTTTATTTACTTATAGTGTATTCATGTAATGTTAAAATTAAGTGTTAATACATGATGTATATTAAAATGAGTATGATTATTGAATAAAACTGTCCGATAAGAATTTTCTGCTTCAATATACAAGAAATTTTCATGAAAACAATTTAATTAGTTCTGCTATAAAATAATTTTATTAAAAAGCCTATTTCTTTAAGCATGTTTCTTAATTTATTTTAAAAAAAAGTCAAATTCATTTCTTCCTGAATTTTGGAGACAGGCATTTCTAAAAAAATTCAAACCTTTTGAAGGGTAATAATTACAAAGGAAGTCAAACAATAAAACATATCAAATATTTGTTTATAATTAGATTATTTCAGATATTCCAAACCTTTAAATGATGTTAAAAGCAATTTCATTTCCATCACAGCAGAATTCCTAATTATTAATCCGAAACTTTCATTATTAACCATTATTTTATACACTCTACTCTCAAAAAGTATAAATCTCTTGTTAAACATTAGAAATAGGTATGAAAATTTTTAAACAAATATATATATATATCCATATTATTGACATATCTTATTATAAATTCATTTCCAAAATTATATTTACTTGCATTTCATGTTTCTGAATGTGTGTTCCATACTCTTCTATGAGAAATTATAGAGATAGTATTTCTAAAAACATTAAATATTTGTAGCTGGTAATTACTAAGAGAATCAGACAATGAAAGGTATAAACATTAACATTTCAAAAGGGGACCATTTCATATCAACACGTTTATTATAAATTACATTATTTTATGAATTTATGTGGAGTGATACACTATGTACCAATAAGTAATTTGACACATATGAGAAGTTTTTCCAAATTTAATGGTCTCAATTCTATACTGTAAGTCATTCTCGTGCGTAAATAAACGTCTCATTGTCGCGAATCAACCTCATTGCTTTGTATGAGAAATAAAAACCTATAATAAGGAAATCTCCATTTCAAAATTTTATTAATTATTGATACCAAGCATACATAGTAAAACAAGATGAAAATTTAAAGAAATATACATTTAGCAGAGTTACCAATACATGTTGAATAAATTAAGGAAAAAAATCCTTTACAGTAAAAGATGAGGAAACAGTATTTTTGATTAATTTATGTTACATCTCACTTCTACTACAATACAATGAGCAATTTTAAATATCTAATGGAAAGTATGGTCGAGATGTTTAAACAATTGTGAATCATACAAACATCGACAATATTAGATCAAACCATTACTTTCGTACATGAAATTGACATGGTTAATGGCCTAAATATTTTTAAGCCATGCTGAATTAGATGAGTTGCTTGTGAATGTGATATGTTTAAAGTGACATATTAATTTAACATTACATGTCATCATGGGCCTAGGTGATAATGATGTGGAAATAATAACAAGAATCATTCCCTGCTAAATTAATTAGAAATCTTGAAATTAAGATAAATTAGAAAATCATTTTTTGTTTGTTTTTGTTAATGACTCCTATTCTGTGCAAGCTTATAAATTATAGCATGAACTGCACATCACAACAATAAAAACTTAGTAGAATCATCATTAAACTGTAGATTAAGTTAACAGAAAAGAAAAGATATGAAGAATGTAATTTGTGAAAATCCAACACTTTTGCTAATAAATCTGTTTTAAAGAAAGTCTCTTTTGATGATAAAAAGGATTTCAGACAGTGATTTCTGCACAAATGATGCAGATCATTATAAGATAGCAATGATGATATTAAAAGAAAAAAACTATTTTAAGCTTTTTAAAATTTCTTTAACTTTTGAAAGCAACCTATTTTTGTGAATTTTTTCTGACTTTATGCAGTAACTTGCTCTTATTTTTTGTTAAGAGTATATTTCCTGAATAAAAAGAAACCTTGTAGTATATTACTAAAAATTTGCAATTACAATCATGAAAAGACAAAGAACCTAGTTTAATTTTAGCAATGTTGAAAAAATATCAAAATGAATAATTAGCAGAGATATATTTTCACCCACTGGTGATTTTTACTATTTGATTTCTCATCTTTCTGGCAACCTTGGTAAATTTACGAAGTTGCTAGATGATGCAGCTTTCAACTTCTCCTCTGATAGTCAAACATCAAAAATTTGTCAATGGGGGCAATATCACATCTGTTCTAAATATTTTCAAATGCAAAGTATTACAGTTATGTTATAAAAAAAACCAAGCAAATATAAAATTAATTAGTAAAACTAATTGAATTAAAACATTTAACAGATGTGTGAATTACAATATTTTACAAATCAATCATAAGCACAAGAAGGTTGCATGAACACAACCTTTACAGAAGATTTCAAACAAAAATAAAACAAAGGGTCACTTGATGAAATGTCATTACTCAAACAAGATTAAAAAATTACCAAGTGTCAACACTAGCCTTCATGTATATATATATAGATCTAATGTTAATTAAAATCAACTTCAATTTTAAGACAAAGCCTTTAAGAAAACCACCCTCTTTAAATAGCAAAAAGGATATAAAATAATCAAAATATGAAAATACACTGTTCATACAAAAGTAACATTCCAGGAAAAGAATTTTTTTTCTTATGATTGAAAAAAACCTTTAAAGCATAATAAAGAATATAAATGATAAAAAATAAAATGATAAAAAATAAAAAAAGAGTCAAAAACATTTTCATGGTAACCATTTTTGGTCCTTCTTTAACAGAAGTTTCTAATTGGAAAACACATGTTAGAGTAATAATAATTGCATAAACATATATTTCTAATTCTTAATATATGTTAAAATATTATTTCAATTGAACCATGGATGTTGAATGAAAAGTGTAAACTTTTAAATAACTAAATGAAAAATATCATCAAAAATTTTCTCTTGATGAATCAGTGAACCAAGAGGAAATGACCTGGAGTCCAAAAAGAATGAGGGTAAATGACAGATTTGCCACTGAGAAAACCATACGACACTGTTATTTTAATATTATGGATGCGTAATCTGAAAATACTAAAATATTTTACAATGACATAGATAAAAAGTCTCTATAATGACAAATACACAGCAATTCCTTTTCTCCAGCACACTTCAATCCAACTGCAGCAAATGATATGAGAAGCTATCTAAAATGCATAAACAAGATAACCTTTTGAGCAGTGAAATTCTTACTATCACTGAGCAAGGCTGCTTTTCAAATCACATTCAGATTTCTTTCTTTTTGACTGATTTTTTTTTAAACTGAGCCACTGTGTTATTTAATGGGTTGTTGGCAACAGAATGTCAATTTCAGTCCTATAAAGCTACATGAACATCCAAACTAATAACTACAACTCTATCCCAAAAAGAATTTGCAAGTTCAAATTGAATTTATCAACATCAATTTAAATTACATTAACTGCAACAATTTACAACATTCATTTTAAAACAATACGCATAAAACCATTGACTTTGTCCGCCTCAACACTTTAAATTAATGTCAACTCAAACATCATACAGATTTTGGAATGCAATATACTTCAGCCAATTGGTTGCCAAAGACAAATCTGTTATCACTAAGGTATAACATTCAAAAGAATAGCAATCATTGAGAGAAAATCAATATATGGCTTAACAATATCACTATCTCAAGATCCTTATACAGGTATGACGAGAAAATGAAGAATGAACTAGCAATGAGCGCTACCTATTCAATTATTGTTTTTAATTATGAAGCACGCTGAACAGTGTTACAAGTATGTACAGCAGAAACAGTCATATTTTCAGTTATTCAATTTGTCATTGCAATACCGTCAGTTAAATACATACACCACTTGATCACCATTTAGTAGCATCAAACAGGCAAAATTTTACAGAGATCATGCTGTACTTTTACTTATTACACATAATCACATGATCTGACAGAATAAAAATGCACAGAAAAAATATTTCCTCAGTTATGTTAAAGTAAGAAAAGTCATTATAAAGTAAAGAATATGAATAGTTTTAATAGACCATGATTTTTTTTCTACCTATTCTACATCTTACAATGACCTTGAAGTTGAAATAAAATTTTTGCTGGTTTGAGATATTTAGAATAATGAAACAAAGCATTTATTTTTTTTTTTGTCAGTATTTTGCTCCACAGTAGACAGCAGACACATCATGATCAGAATAACGAAGTAATGTGGCATGCTTGTATATTTCATGTGCAGTAGCTGTCAATCCCATAGAAATATTATATTTAGAACCAAGAGCTAATGCCATAAACATATTCTCTTGTTGATACTTTAAGGTACCCTCAGTTATAAAATCTTGTGAACTAATGGCTAAACATCTTTCTCTAAGGGAAGCGGATTTCATGCCATTTAATCCACAAAGATCGACAGAATTATTCATTGGAATTTGTGCACATTCCATTAATGTCATTGCTTCAGCAGCGGAAGCATAAGTAGTACCTGTAAGAGAGCTTAGGGCAAGATTCATTTTTGATGCATCTCCAACATTAGAGCTTACGTAATATGCATTTTTACACATGACAGAAAAGTAGGGTAGATTTTCTTTAAAACACATCTCATCCCCTGCAACAAGAGCCAGCAGTAAGCCATCTTCTGCAAGAGATCTTGAACCCCTTAAAGGAGCTTCGAGATATTTTCCACCTCTATCAGTGATAACTGCACACATTTCTTGTGAAGTATCAGGATCCATAGATGTCAATTCAATATATACTTTGGATCCAGGCTCACTTTTCTCAAAACCATGCTTAATACCCCAAGTTTCATACATACAGGATTTTGCAGCCTCTGGTCCAGAAACACAACAAAAAATAACATCACAACTCCAAACAATATCAGCAGGTGTCAATAACTGCTGAGCTCCTGCAGAAACACATTCTTTGCATTTATCTGGTGTTCGATTCCACACTGAAACATCATGTCCAGTAACTAATAGATTTCTCACAAGCCTCTGTCCCATCATTCCTATACCAATAAATCCGATCCTTTTAGAAGTTTTAATGGGTTTTCTTTTTATCTCAGGATACTTGAAACCCTTAAAGTTAAGAGTGGGTAAAGGAGGAAGTTCATAATATTGTCGATCAACCCTGAATCGGCGGATAACCGAAACATGGGGGTTAGCATTATAAGGAGTACTGGAAATTAGAGAAGGATGGTCATCTGACATTCTACATAATTTTTCCAGTCCTTCTGATCTGTTTTCTTCTATCAAATCCTTTTTATTACGAGATTTCCTGGTCTTTACAGGTTTTATCTTTTGCTTGGGTATCCTACCTCTATTTTTTTTTTTTTTTTTTACAAAAGGGATTGTAGGAGATTTTTTGAGTGATTTAACACGTTTAACAGATGGAGTATTTGCATTTTTTTTCTTTTTTTAAGCTTCTGAACAGCTGTAGAATTTTTGGTCAAGTCACCCCTTTCAGTATAATCCTCCTTCACAGGTTTGGGTTTAGGAACAACTAAATCGCTTGCTTCAACAATTTCCTCTATTGCTTTTACATAGGAAGCATATTTCTTTTTACTAACTTTATTTAACATTTCTTCAGAATGTGGAACAATTTTTTCATCTAATATCCAAGCATGGTCGTGACTTCCAAAGAAAAAGACATAATGTTGACCTTTTCTAGGTCTAGAGTACTTTTTCTTTTGCTTTCCTTTAGTGGAGTTAAGAACTTCTTCCTTTACAATTGGAGGGCTTACAACTTTTGCAGGCCAGAAGGGGTAACATCTCATCTTTGCCCAGACCAAATCACCTATTTCAAAATCTTTTGTAATCACCATCTTCAAATAGTAATCCTTTGCCTTTCTTCTTAAACCTATGATTGAAATAAAAGAAAATATACCATATTTAATAGACCATGATTTTTTTTCTACCTATTCTACATCTTACAATGACCTTGAAGTTGAAATAAAATTTTTGCTGGTTTGAGATATTTAGAATAATGAAACAAAGCATTTATTTTTTTTTTTTTGTCAGTATTTTGCTCCACAGTAGACAGCAGACACATCATGATCAGAATAACGAAGTAATGTGGCATGCTTGTATATTTCATGTGCAGTAGCTGTCAATCCCATAGAAATATTATATTTAGAACCAAGAGCTAATGCCATAAACATATTCTCTTGTTGATACTTTAAGGTACCCTCAGTTATAAAATCTTGTGAACTAATGGCTAAACATCTTTCTCTAAGGGAAGCGGATTTCATGCCATTTAATCCACAAAGATCGACAGAATTATTCATTGGAATTTGTGCACATTCCATTAATGTCATTGCTTCAGCAGCGGAAGCATAAGTAGTACCTGTAAGAGAGCTTAGGGCAAGATTCATTTTTGATGCATCTCCAACATTAGAGCTTACGTAATATGCATTTTTACACATGACAGAAAAGTAGGGTAGATTTTCTTTAAAACACATCTCATCCCCTGCAACAAGAGCCAGCAGTAAGCCATCTTCTGCAAGAGATCTCGAACCCCTTAAAGGAGCTTCGAGATATTTTCCACCTCTATCAGTGATAACTGCACACATTTCTTGTGAAGTATCAGGATCCATAGATGTCAATTCAATATATACTTTGGATCCAGGCTCACTTTTCTCAAAACCATGCTTAATACCCCAAGTTTCATACATACAGGATTTTGCAGCCTCTGGTCCAGAAACACAACAAAAAATAACATCACAACTCCAAACAATATCAGCAGGTGTCAATAACTGCTGAGCTCCTGCAGAAACACATTCTTTGCATTTATCTGGTGTTCGATTCCACACTGAAACATCATGTCCAGTAACTAATAGATTTCTCACAAGCCTCTGTCCCATCATTCCTATACCAATAAATCCGATCCTTTTAGAAGTTTTAATGGGTTTTCTTTTTATCTCAGGATACTTGAAACCCTTAAAGTTAAGAGTGGGTAAAGGAGGAAGTTCATAATATTGTCGATCAACCCTGAATCGGCGGATAACCGAAACATGGGGGTTAGCATTATAAGGAGTACTGGAAATTAGAGAAGGATGGTCATCTGACATTCTACATAATTTTTCCAGTCCTTCTGATCTGTTTTCTTCTATCAAATCCTTTTTATTACGAGATTTCCTGGTCTTTACAGGTTTTATCTTTTGCTTGGGTATCCTACCTCTATTTTTTTTTACAAAAGGGATTGTAGGAGATTTTTTGAGTGATTTAACACGTTTAACAGATGGAGTATTTGCATTTTTTTTTCGCTTCTGAACAGCTGTAGAATTTTTGGTCAAGTCACCCCTTTCAGTATAATCCTCCTTCACAGGTTTGGGTTTAGGAACAACTAAATCGCTTGCTTCAACAATTTCCTCTATTGCTTTTACATAGGAAGCATATTTCTTTTTACTAACTTTATTTAACATTTCTTCAGAATGTGGAACAATTTTTTCATCTAATATCCAAGCATGGTCGTGACTTCCAAAGAAAAAGACATAATGTTGACCTTTTCTAGGTCTAGAGTACTTTTTCTTTTGCTTTCCTTTAGTGGAGTTAAGAACTTCTTCCTTTACAATTGGAGGGCTTACAACTTTTGCAGGCCAGAAGGGGTAACATCTCATCTTTGCCCAGACCAAATCACCTATTTCAAAATCTTTTGTAATCACCATCTTCAAATAGTAATCCTTTGCCTTTCTTCTTAAACCTATGATTGAAATAAAAGAAAATATACTAAGCATATACATAAGAAAATGTTCAGAATGAGATAAAGAGGCATACTTCCAGCTTTGGAATCAGAGATATAATTTAACTAGCTAGTATTCCTGAGAAAGGAATCAATTAAAAAGAAATCTTGGAAGTAGTTCAGAAACCCAATAAAAACATTTTTTTGCATGAAAAAGTTAGTTGAAGCAGTGAATTCTGTTATATGACCAATTTTTTTATGAATTTCTCAATCATGAAACATTTTGTAAATATAACCAAAAGTTTATTAAAAAATCACTGACAATTTTCATTTTCAGATGAAATAGGGAGAAAAAAAGTGAATTATACATATTATGAATGCAATTGAAAAATAACACTTTCTGTCTTAACCCTCCGACTGGAACATCCGTCTTTCAGACGGGGATGATTTGCTTTGATGCCTGTAGATAATGCTGTGGTGTGATTTGGGGGGTGGGCTGCCTTGACATCTTCTGTTGGAGTGTACCCAGTGAGAAGATCACGTGGTGGTACTTGGTGATTTTTTTTTCAACTCACGATACGTGCGATTTTTCTTATCTATCACTGTCTATCATACGGATATTCCTATAGTTTTTTTGTTTTGGGTATTACTATTATTTTTATTTATTTTTACATGAATAAAAATAATTTTTAATCAGTTTTTATAAAAAAATACTAGTCACAATTCTTGTGATAAAAATATATTAATATAGTGTGCCTCATAGACTTAAATATTAAAAATTCTACTCAATTTCATGAGCAATAAAGACATTTAAAACAGTCCTTAAGGTAATAAAATTCAAAAAAATTTGTGTAGCCGTCTGTCAGACAGATGTTTCTAAGAGCAGCAAAAAAATTGATGTTCCGACCAGAGGGTTAAGGTATCTAGAAATTAATTTTTAATTCCTTAGACATGCAAAAAATCACTTAAGAAATAGATGCTCATTATACCCATTTCTGCAATTATAAATTAGAAAGTGTGCTAATTTTGGTCCCTCTTCAAAATAAAATGTTTACTACAAGTCTCCTTTGCTGCAAGTATGCCAAAATGAAAAATCAAATTAACCTCTGTAGTTATCATTGTATATCTTCACAATTAGGCAAATAAATCTTTTGAAAGAAAATGAGGCTCTCTGAAAAGAAATTTAAATGTATCCAAATTTTGAAATTGAATAAAAATAATAATGAGAACAAATTCAAAATTAATATAAAAAATTCAACTGAAACTAAAAGCTAATACATCAATGACTATTCTTAACAAAAATTTTGAACATTTTGATTCCTTCAAAAATAGACCAAATTAACTTAGTTTTCATATACTTGCAGTAAAGTAACACAACTAAAATACAAAGCTTTTTATTATTATAAAGATATTTGAATAAAGTAAATAAACTCAGAAAACTAACAAAAAAGGGAACACTTATTTTCTACCTAAATTCAATTATTCATAGTTTCAATCACCAACATATAGTAAAAATAATGAAAATTACTTTTATAACAGTTTTGCATTTGTTTCCCTTAACACTTATGAATTTCCCAGTAAAATTTTTAATAAACACATTGAGACTTAATTCCAACTTTAACATTAACTAATCATCCACACACAATCTACTTTTAACCCTTTATCTACCACTCACTTTAAAATTTCATAGAATAACCTTTTTTACGAATTCTCTGGCGATACTCAGCAGGAATATTCTTTGAAATCCACTCTTCCAAGATATATGGCAGCATGGGTTCTATGGTGAGTGTTTTAGCAGGGAAGGCGAATAGTTTTATAGCAGAAATTGCGTTTTCAGCGGATTGCGAAGGTTGTCATTTTTGTTCTAAAAAATAGTTAATGTCAAAAAGGAAAGTGTCTTCTTTTTTGTGTGTGTTAATGAAGACCTTAGAAAACGATTTGACTATTTATTTTAAGTGAATAGTATGTATAATTAATTTTACAGTTGAATATCTTTAATTAATTAGCTCTAATTAAACTTCTCAAAGTTAAGCATTTTGTTTATGTATATATATCCCTTAATTTTCAATGTAGTGATTCAAAAAAATATTGCATGAAAAAAACTGCAGTAAACCATAATGTGGTAGATAAAGGATTAAATAATTTGAATCCATTTGGATTTTAAATACTTATAAACCTGATATTACTAAGATCCTGAATGGAAAAAAAATTCAATCATAAATATATATTTCAATTACCAACACAAATTTCGAATCGAATTTTAATAATCAAGATTAAATAACACTTAAAGTAACTTGTGACAAATCAACAAGTATATTCATGACTTTTTTAAAAAACAAGATAAATGCCATTACATTATTTAGCATACAAGAAAAAATTTCTGAGAGTAAAAGTGTTTCTTCATCAGAAAAAAATACAATTTACATTCAAAAGGAAGAATTACTAAAGAGTACAGAAATTTAAATTTAGTTTCAAATAACTTTACAGGTTGATTTGATTCATGCAATTTTAATAATCTATTATAAGTAAGGAAATTAGAAAAATAACTGCTTGGAACTCTTTCATACTGTACAATCTACAATGCTACATATTACACGGCATTCTTTATTTTAAAACATTAAGTCCAAGCAAATTTTCTTTATTTTGGAACATAATTTTAAAAAATTACAAAGCTTGAATGTTTAAATTCTTTCAAAAGCAGAATGATAGCAAAACATTAAATGTGGTTTCAAAATAACTGCAAGCTCTTTTTTTTAATGTGTTGAAATGATATAATAATTTGAAGTACTTCGATCCTATAAAGACCTTAGAGGGAAAATAAAAACAGATTTGGGAACTATTAAAATGGCTTTTGAAAATACATTTGAATTAAACAAGCTCAAAACGCATTAATACATTTATACTATAAATAACAGACATACCAACAATTATGTATCCAGTTTTTGCTTTTAGATCAACCGATAAATTTTGCAACATAATATCAATCAATGTTTGATAAAAATTTGCATTCATAATATAGGATACTGATTTTGAAAAGTAGAAATATTATCTCTCAATTTTGTTAAATACACTGAGAATTAAATATCTGGTACACTTGTATTCCAATTCAGTTTTAGAAAAAAATAACAATAGCCCTGAGAAACAGAGTTATGCTTTATTCAACATTTATAATTACGAATAGGTTAAATTCATCGAATATGCATTCAACGCATAAGATAAAGAAATAGAAGTTTGATTAATTGGTTATTAAACTCACACTAGAAGCTAGACAACAGATCTTGCAATTTTAACCCGACAGTTAGCATGCAGGGTATGTCATACCCACCACCTAATTTTTTTTAATGCTCCTTGCAAACCTTTTTTGGAAAAATTTATGGTTCCTCGTGTAGCTGACTTTAAGGTGATATTCTTGGAGGGTCCCAAGTCTGAGCTAATTCTAAAAATAGATCTTTGGATAACACCTCATTGGGTTTATCAAATCCTGAGCATGCATTCGTGTTACAATTCTGAATACATGAGTTTGCATTAAAATCTTTCTTTCACTGTGGTGTTATATTGTGGTTAGGATGAAGAAATATGACATTTGAGAAACTTAATAGATACCACATTTAACACCTGAACTGGAATTCCACTCTTCCACATTATGTCTTTGTGAGGACTCAAAATAAGTACAGATTTAATATGAATTGGCCTTGCTACACAATAGTCTATAAAATTAATTAGATCTGAACTTGTTACTCATCAATTATGAGTCTTGTTACTTTATGAACCAGTCTACTACAGCCCCATGTTTAGTTTAAAAGAAACAAATAAGTTAATATTTTTTATACTTTAAAAATAAAATTTAGAGATTCAAAGAGAGAGAGAGAGAGAGAGAGAGAGAGAGAGAAACTTGCAATCTACAAATAAAATCAGAGCATTAATGAAATGCAAAAGAGAGAGAGAGAGAGAACAAATTTTTCTTAATTTATCAATCAATAAATTTGTAATAAGTTCTAATTATACATGGCAACCTACTAGGATTACACTGCAAAGCAAAATAACAGACGAGTCCCTTCAGTAAGGAGTTTTCATAGTGGTTGCCTTAAACTAAATTCTGTCTGCCAGCTGATACTATTCAGTATTGGCTATACCCTTAATACATAATTCTATTAACTCATCATTTACCAATGAAATGGCAAAATAACATCCGTGTAAAACAAAGTACTTTTTGCAACCATGTGCTTAATCTCTTTCCAGAACAGGTACAATAAAATTAGCCCTTATGTATCAAAATGAAACCATTTTAATCTCCTCGGTAAATTGATATTGCACACACACACACAATTCAAAACAATTTTCAAGTAACAAGGATGGCAACAAGATGAGAATGGATATAAAAAAAGACTTTGGGTAATACTTTGTTTTCATAGAAATACATACAAGTAAAAACAATCTTAGAATATTAGTACTTAAAACACTTTTAATTGCTAGTATCTTAAATTTATAATTATTAAAACTATATTTTTAAAATCTCATTAATTTCATTTGTATAATTAATTAGTTTTGTATAAATGACATTTTTAGAGCAAGAACTTTAGATAGTTTCTTTTTTAATTTTTAAATGTACTGGCATTTTATCTGCAATTATTGTGTACTAAAATTTCTCTTATCTTTAAAAGTAAAAAATAACTTCAATTTATGATTTTATTATTTTTATTTCTAAATTTTTATACTACCATATATATTACTTGCTTTCTATGTGCACAAATCCATGTACTCCAAAATTTACTAATTATAAAAAAGACTTAAACTCATCTTGTGCATCCTACTTGTATCATTTCCAGAAAAATAAACACTATATAGCCAGTTTGTAAAGAGTTCTATTTGTATTAGTCCTATATGATTAAAGTTTGGTTTAACTTCTAAATATTATTTGGATAGTTAAAGGTCTTTACAAATGATTTGTATATATTATTAGTTTAACTGTATTTGCATTTCCTTAAAAGCAAATAAAATTAAGTGATATTAATCTTGAAACATTTATAAAGGGATAAAATACTAAAGAATGCTAATACATGTGTTCTTGACACTCAAAATTTGGATCTTTATTACTAGTATGTATTAGAAGAAATCATTTAGAAGTATCATCTATACATACAAATAAAAATGAAGTGTCTGTTTGTAATTTGAAATTAACAGCTTTTTACTAAATGCATTTAAAAGTATATACGGTACTGATATAAAAAAAATAAATTTTTAAAATTTTTGTCTGTCTTTCTGTCAGTCTGTTTGTTCCGGCTAATCTCTGAAACGGCCGGACCAATTTTGACGAAACTTTCACTGGAAGATAGCTAATGTTATAATGAATAACTTAGGTTACTTTAATTATAGAGAAAAAAATTAGGGTTCTGCGAAAAATAAAATTAAAACGAATGAAATTGAGAACTAATCCCGTTTCAAATAGGGATGATTTTTATTGATTAGGGGTTATTTTTAGTCAATAGGAATTGCTTCATTTCGCGAGCCTTCTGTGTCTCAACGTTTCTAGCAGTTATATCAAACTTTTTTGTTTGATAAGGTTACTGACACTCGCGATTTTTCCCGTTCATGTCTGATACTAATGATTTTAACAGTCTTCATACCATCGACACTGTCAAAGGTCATGCATCTCTCTAACCCCTTGCTTGCAGCTTCGTTTGTGTTCGTTTCACCCTACCCGGTCCTCACCCCATCGACAGTGTCAAAGGTCACGCGACCCTCTCCCCCCCGCTTGCAGATTCGTGTCACCCTACTGCTATTTAGACCTGTTGCATTCAACGCTTATAATCATTCCAATAATTTCATTCTATCTCAAGAACACGGAGCAACATCAATTTTTCCGTAACATAGACAGCATTTAAACTTAAATTAGGAAGTTTTTGGATTTTATGTCATTTAACTTCTCACGAGGCTCCTCATTTAAACAGAAGTAAGCCAATTTCATACCTTTATTGTTTATTTCATTGCCAAACACTGCACAAAGCAGTCACAATAAATGTTTGTCTTGCAAGAGTGATTGTACAAGTTTGAGTATGCGGTGGTGGTGGCGATCGCAGAGCCAACAGGTGGTTTTATTTAGTTAAGTACGTAAATAGTTGTTTCTAAAATAAATTTTTTTAATTACGTTTTAGGTTAAAAAGTGCACTTACACCCTTAAACAGTGGTGTAACGTACACCCCCGCCACCCCTGCACCACGGGGGCCCAGGACTCTAGGGGCTCCAAAGCCTGAGCGACGCCGATTGCGTAAGATCCGGCTACGGCTCAAAATCTGATTTTGTAGAGGGGCCCGAAAATTTTCCGTTACGCTACTGCCCTTAAATTAAGTAAGTTTATTCAAAACTGTAAATAACTTCATTTATCCGGCGCAATTTTTCTTTTTGTTTAATTTACAGTTCACGTAAAATTAACTCTTTAAAAACTTCTTTATCCTTCAGCCTCTATTGCTTAAATTTTCAATTCACCCGTGCGAAGAACGGGTATACCAGCAAGTTTAAAATAGGGTTTATAACCTTGGTTTGTAAGATGAAAAAAATTCTAAGTCAGTATTATAAACATAAACAAAATGTTCTTCAAAAATGGGGGTGGAGAAATCTTTCCCATTTCCCTGATTATTAAGAATAGTTACAAAGAATACAGTTTGAAATGTTATTTAAGGGTATTTGAATCAAAATCTGTTTACTATGCTCCTGTTTGTTTCTTGTACAACACTTTAAATAAGAATTACAAAGAAATGAGTATAAAAACTTGTGTTTTTTTTTTTAAAAAATAAAAATTGGAGAAGTATTTTAAATGTAGAAATGGAATTTCAGAATGCTAAAATTGTATGAAATTTCCCAGTTTTAAAAATTACATAAAATTATAGTTTTATTTTAAATAAAAATTAATATTTTTTAATAAAAAACAATTGCTATTTCTAAATGGAAATATAGTAATACACAATATTTTATGCTTTCTTTCATATTGTTACAAATTTTGTGTAAATAGTGTAAATAATTTGTATTTCAGTGTTTAATGCATTTATATTACTCTATGTTATATTTATTTCATGTTAAAATTGTACTATTCACAAGCAATGCCGCCCCTTACGTTATAATGGCGATTCAATGAGAACTTGGCAAAATCTTGGCGGTAGAGCCAAGTTGGCGAGTTTGGCGATCATTTTGATGTCCTTGGCGACCATGTTGGCGAGTTCGGAACCCTCTGGAATCTTCTAGAAAGTAGTAGATTTCTCCACTAATGTCACGACTCAATGACACGAGCGGTTATATTTCTGGAAGTTTCAGTCGCGCCTATAAGTAAAGATGCTCACCAGTACGGCGATCAGTAAGCTCGGACGCTGACCAGTGAGGTTGAACTGCAAACGCTCTCCCTCTGCTACTACGACCGACCGCCACGTGGCATATGGCAAGTGGCATGCAACTTACGGAGTGCCTGTCCCGGAACGGGACGTACCTCCTCATCAGAATTTTATCCACGTGGCATATTGCTTCGGCAGTATCTTGTTATTTTCCCCTCCCCATATTGATAGTGCATCTGTTATCTACAGCCCTTGTCAGGACTAACCTGCTAGAGCAGACACTTTAATTCTCCCCTATTTTTTTGACCTGGTAACGACTGGAAATGGATAATCGGAACGAACCTACGTATATGGACTTAATCGACTCGCCCAGACGAACTTCCACTCCTCCAATTCTTTCGGCATGTGAGCAGATCTTACAAAACAAAGCCCAGCTGCAAAAGATGGACTTTCAAAAAGTTCAAGCTGGCCTGCATCGCTGAACTTCAAGCCATGCCCGATCACCACCCGGATGAGCCCTTCTACAGACGTGCCGTCTCGGAGCTTCAAGAAATTGAAGAGACCATCAACTTGGCGGTAAGTGATTTAGCCTCATTTCCTCCTTGTGTTTCCCCTGGCTGCCCTCATCATGATTCAGGATTGAAAACTATTACGCCTAAAAACTCCCCAGATGTAACTCCTACTAAAAGAGTATTAAACCTTAATAGTAACAGAACCTCCAATAAACGAAAAGATTCGGACTTTGAATATCCTCCTCTAAGGAAGACAACTAAAAGGCAAATTTTAAATATTCCTAACGATAGCATTTCTATCTCCCCAAATAAATTTTCCTTACCTAGTGATAGCAATATCGAAGAAATCACAGGTTCTCAAAACGCTATTCCCGTTGTTACTCCCAAACCCCCTTCGGCCACTGGCCCTACCCCTTCCGGCAATCAAAACCCCGTTAGTACGCTTCCCCCTCCAGTCATGCTTAGAATCACCGAAACTGTCAGAAGTTAAATGAAAATTGTTAATGAAAAGTTCCCTAAAATAAGATCACGCACAACCGGAGAATTTATTAAACTTTATACCGATAACTTGGAACAATATCACGAACTGTTAACTTTTGCTGAAAAAACTAAATTCCAATTTTATGAAATTAAGCCCAAAAACGAGCGCCCCATCAAGGTTGTACTGAAAGGACTGCCCCGCAACTTCAAGGTCGAAGAAATTCAAGCCGACTTAGAAGAACTAGGCTTTACCCCTGAAAAAGTAAATCAGCTAATAGGCCGCCGTAGTAAACAACCTATCCCGGTATTTCTGGTGACTCTCCCAAGAAATATTGAGAATTTAAAAAATTTTCACTTAAAAACCCTAAGTTACTTAAGCATTCGTGTGGAAGGTTACAACGGAAAAGGTGTCACGCAATGCCACACACACGTGTAACCACTTCCATCATAATTCAGAGAACTGCCATCTAAACCCCCGCTGCTTAAAATGCGGTGAGGGACACATTACCCGTGAATGCCCAATAACCGAAAGACTAGAAACCGCCTACTGTATCAACTGCGAAATGTACGGCCACATGGCAAACTGGAGAGGATGCCCCTGTTTCCCAAAGCCCCCTAAGGGCACTGCCCCGAAGAATCGTAATTCTTATACTAATATATATAATAGCATTATAAGACCAAATGTATCCTATGCTCAAGCCGCAAATCCAAATAAAATTTCAACTTTAACTCCCAAAATAAACAACAGATGGCGCCAAAAGGACCTGTGAATTCTGCTCAAATTGAGGCCAATAGAAATCCCTCTGCAAATAACAGATCTATTCCAAATTTTAATAACAAGTCTAATAATAACTTTAACGGAAATATTTTTAATAATAATTTTAACTTGCAAGCGACCCTACAAATGACTATGCAATGTTTGTGCCAACTATCTCAATTTACCCAAGCCATAGCTACTTCAAATCCTAATTTCATGAATTTTAACCAAGTGCAAAGAGCAAACAATAACCCAAATCAAATGTACGCCTTATTAGAGGCCTCTTGTAACAATAATAATGGTTAAGTCCCCCATTGGCCTCAATTTGTGTTCTTGGAATGCAAACGGACTGCTTAGACGTAGAGTAAAGCTAAGAATTTTTATAGAGCACTCTCGCGATATCTTTCTCATACAGGAAAATCATCTGAGACCTTCGCACACTTTTACAATAGCTAATTACACTTGCTACAGAAATGACAGGATCACTAACGCAGCGGCCGCCGGCGGGGGGAACTCTTATTCTTATCAAAAATTCTCTTAAACATTACTGTCTCCCCACCCGACCTCTGCAAGCTATTGAAGCGACTAACATTATTCTAACTCCCCACGACCATGACCCCGTTTCTATTGCCTCTGTGTTTACACATTCCCCCTTCCTCTGACGATAACTTATTTACAATAGATTTAGAATATTTTCTCCAAACGAGTAGTCATTGTGTCGTCTTCGGCGATTTCAATGCTACTCATAGCGCTTGGAATTGCAATGTAAACTCAAACAGAGGCAAGCATCTTTTTAATTTTGCCAATATCTTAAATCTGCACATAGCTTTTCCTGACTCTCCCACAAGATTTGGCCATAACTCAGCTAACACAATACTTTGCTTTAATCAAAAACTTTTATATACTACCCTTATACTATTAAATCTATTAATGACCTCTATTCTGACCATAACCCTGTTTTCCTAAATTTCGATTTTAAATTTAAAGTGGAATCCTCAAATCCTAGAGCGATTACCACCAACTGGAAGGATTTTAGAATTAATTTAAATAATAACTTCTCTCTATTTAACTACTATCCGAATAATATTAATAATACCAATGATCTTGAAACCAAAACTACAGAGTTCACCGAAGCGGTCGTCGCCACCCATAGCCACGCCTCCCAGCCAATAGTGAACGCTCACCGAAACTACACTCCAAATCACATTAATCAACTTATTAAGCATAAAAACAACCTACGTAAACGCTATCAGCAGACTTTAAATCCTTTTTATCAAACTTTATACAATAGAGCTCAAGCCAACCTCAAAAAAAGAACTTAAAATATATAGTAATGATACTTGGAACGCTAGACTAGAAGCTCTAAATACAACTGACAATAGCCTCTGGGAGGCACAGCGGTTCTTAAAAAATAAAAGATCTCAAATACCTACGTTGAACTGTGCTACTGCTATGGCCGTCACTGATCCGCAGAAGGCTAACCTCCTTGCTAATACGATTAAAAATAACTTCATTGAAAATAACCGCATGCAGGACAACTACGATCAAGATGACGAGGTTGTCACCTCAGCTGTGAATACCTTTCTCTCTCCCCCCTTCTACTCAAATTGAACCTGCCATGCCTGATGAAATTATTAACTTCATTAAAAATACTAGCTCTAAAAAGGCCCCCGGTAAAGATACTATCACAAATAAAATGCTAAAAAATTTTCCTATCAAACTAATCCTCATACTAACTATATTCTTGTCAATAAAATTCTTAAATTTCATCACTTTCCTAGTAACTGGAAAGAAGCTATCATTTTCCCTATTATTAAACCTGGTAAAAATAAAAATCTTCTTAATTCATATAGACCTATTTCTCTCCTTTCAACTTTAAGTAAATTAACTGAGTACATTCTTAATAGACTTAAAAAATCATTAATGATAATAGCCTAATTAACCCTAATCAATATGGATTTACAAATAAACTATCTACTCTTCATCCTCTTCTCAGACTAACAGAAAGTATTTAGGAAGGTTTCCAAAAAAAGAGCACGGGAGTGGTCTTTCTGGATATCCAGAAAGCCTTCGACCGTGTTTGGATTTTTGGACTCACTTTCAAACTAATTACTTACAATATTCCTTCTCCCCTCATCCACTCGTATCTCACTAACAGATCCTTTCGGATCAGAGTAAATGAATCATTATCTAACTCTCATTCCATCTCTGCAGGGTGTCCTCAGGGCTCATTGCTCGGGGGCCTGTTGTTCAATCTCTATATAAATGACATTCCCAGCTACTCACTAACAAATATTAGTCTCTATGCGGATGATACGGCCATTAATGCCACGTACAAAAACTTAAAGACTGTTACCTTTGCCATTAACAAACACCTCAAGCTGCTAGAAAATTATTACGACAGATGGAAAATTAGTATCAATGTAGAAAAATCTTGTGCAGTTATCTTTACCAAAAAACGCACCATTCCTCCCCCTCTCATAATGTTCAATAAACAAATTCCCTGGTCTCAGAATACCAAGTATCTTGGCGTTATTTTTGACTCACACTTAACTTGGAAACAACACATATTACACGTTCGCGATAAGTTCCGAAAAATAATGTTCAAACTTTTCCCCCTAATTTCCCGGAACTCACATTTAAGTAGAGATAACAAAGTGCTTCTTTATACAGCCATTATGCGTCCAATACTCGCTTATGCCTGTCCAGTATGGGGTTATGCTGCTAAAACCAATATTAATATTTTAAATACTCTGCAGAATTCATATATTAGAATGATTGTTAATGCCTGCCGCTACATGAAAAATTATCGCATAAATAAAGCTCTTAAAATCACTAGTTTTAAAGCACATATTCAAAAATTAGCTATAAATTTTTTCGATAATTTGTCAAATACTAATAATGTAAATATGTTAAATCTAAACGATTACAACTGTAACGATAATACTAAAAGGCCAAGAAGAATCCTTCTGGATTCTTACAATCCGCCTTAGCTTTTTTATCCCTGCAATAATTTTTTAATTATTGCACCCTAGTAAATTAAAAAAAAATTTTTTTCTTTTTATTTTTCTTTCAATATTTATTTAATCTCTATACCCCACAGGCCAAGTATATATTTATAACTTTTACCCCCATGGGCAGCCAGCCTGAGGCTAAATTCACTTCTACCTCAAATTCACTGAGAGAGCAGTCCTAAGCTCTCAGCACCGTATAAAACTTTTAACTCCACGTAGTCATCTCTAAGCCCCTCCTCCCGGATTCCATCGCCACAGCCAATCGCCGACATGTCACTCCGCAGACTGTAAAAACCAACGAAGTCAAGTCCTGCATCAAAGACATCATGATATGGGATTGAGGACAAAATAGACTGTCACATCCACTACGGCGATCAGTCTGATTTAAACCAGCGAAGAGTGAACATTGTTTTGACAAGCGATTGTGCTTGTGAATAAGCTGCTACATAGTGCATTTTGAAACACTGGCAATTGTATTTTAGTGCTTTTGAATCTGTGAATTCTCTCTGTGAATATTGCTGCTGGATAATATACTTAAAGGATTGCACTTTTGATAATAAATTCGCATCGCTCTTAAAGAACTGTTTATTTATTTTGTGATTGTTTTTGCATAAAATCCTAGAACCTGGATCTGCGTAACAATATTTATCTTTTTTTTATGGCACACAAATCTGTAAAATATTTACACAACACTCTAGCTTTTTATGTTATACCATTGCCTGAAATAATTAAGATTTAGTTACTATTACTGACTCAAATTTTTGTTTTAAATTAAATAATCTTTGGTATAATCTTTCTCATAATTAACAAAAAATAGAAACTATTTCTGTCATCCTCATATTAGTAAAATTTCTCGGAAACATTAAAATGAAGTCTTAGTGTTGATTGTTAAGGATAACAAGCTATTCAAGTAAATCGAAATGTGAAGTTCACTAGGTCATCAAATATACATGTTCAACTTAAAACTAAATCAAAATATGTCTCCACATATTATTTTAGAATTCTATTAAATAAGTTTTTTTAATAAATTTGTTATTTAATTTAGTTCAATGTAACAGAACATATTTATGTAATTATTTAATAAACAAGCTCTAAGTATTTGCATATATACATAACTGTGTAAATGAGATAGCAGAACATGAAAAGATTTTTCTTCTTGGAGAGTGAAAATAACATTAAATATGTACATTTTTGACAAAATGTATTTGAAAAAATTAGATAACTTGAAATTTGTTGAAAGTTAAAGGAATTTTATAATACTCAATCTGAATGTAAGACTATCAGTAAATGTTACAGAGAGGATATATATGGTGTGCCTTTTACAGTTCAAAATCAATATTGCTAATATATGTACATATATATCATGCACTTTTGATAACAAGAATGGGCTAAAAATATAAAGCATCTTTTGAAAAAACTTAAAAATTGTCAAAATATTTCAATTGACTTAGTTACAAATTATCTGAAATATGCATATTTTTATCTTGCAATATTTAAAAATGAAAATTTGTATTTCAACTGATAAAAACAATTAAGTTAAAAAGACTCAACAATATGAGTTATAACTTCACACACAAACACATTTTCTTACCTCCAATATCATTTAATTAAAATGACTTTTTTGGTAATTATGTCATTTAAGTTTTAGCCATAAATATATTATTCATGGCTAAAACTTAAAAATGACATAATTAGCAAAAAAGTAAAATTATTCATAATAATTAAATTAGATAGATTAATATAATAGATAAATATATTATTCATAAATTATGAGGCTTAAAACAATGTGAATATAGAACATAGGTGTATTTTTGAAAAATTAGATTATTCCTCAATTGATTGATCCTCTAAATACTTTTTCATGTAGATTGCTCCTTTATCATTTAGCACATTATGAAGCTGAATGATTTATTTTCTTTCAAATACACATAAACATTGCTTCTGTATTATTAAAAATTAATCTCTTCAACAATAATGTTAGGTAAAAAATATATATAGTAGATAGATTGCACACACAAAACTAAATCTTCATTGAATGAATCTAAAAATCGTAAGATCAATTTGCGTAGCATATTAACCCCTTAATTGTCGCATAATTTTGAAGAAAATGATCATAAAAATGCCTATTTTTTTATTCAAGAAAATTATATAAAACTAAGTGTATGTTCAATATATGTATTTATTTTTAAATTTTGGGTAGAGTTTTAGCTTGAAATGCAAAAAATTATTTTTTTTAAAAAAAGCCAACATTTGGGGGTAATATGACTGAATGTTGGTTTTCAGGTTGGTTTTTTAGCAAAGAGAAAATTTTTTAAAAAATATGTGTTTTAACACTAGAACTGCGGATGGGGTCATTTTGACCCAAAAGCAATTTTGTTTCAGATTTTCTCAAAAAGTTACTAACGGAATTGAAAAATATTTCTCAAATTTTCCTATTTTTATACCAATAACCTGTAAAAATATGATACATTAAATACTTATCATTTTTTTTATACTTATACCTAAAACTGCAGAATGGGTTATTTTCATCCCATTATAATCACAAGTACTAAATTTGCAATTCAACAATTCCTGGAATGGGAAAAGCTTTTTCAGTCCTCTAAGATAACCAACCATATCTAATTTTCCTGTACAATGTACTAATAAAAAAAAACACTTCTGGAAAGAAAAAACAATGTATAAATAAACGTAAGAAGTTATCGGATTCAAATCCAGATGAAATGAACTCTGGAACTTTTGTTAGAAATGATGGAATGGGTTGGAAAGCATCACCTCTAGAAATTGTATGTGTGGAATAATTGCTGAATATAATGTTTTCAAAGAAAAAAGTGGCCCAACCAGTTATACAATGTAAAATATTGAAAATGTCTACGCAATTAGTTCAGGGAGGCTACTTATATATAAGCCTATGCTTCGTCATATCAAAAATTGTACAGAGGAAGATCACCAGCAACTGGGAAAAAATGAATGACCAACAACTTTAGACTAACTAGATGCTTTATTATCAATTTTGTATGCTCAAGGTATAAACTGCAAATAATCTAGAGCTTGATGGTCTGTTGTTAGGGGTCCACCTTTTCCCCACGATACTAGGGTGAGAGATAGATTCAGACAACTTATGAAATGTCTGTGATCCGACAAAAAAAACATGATCTGAACACTTTCAAACAGATAAATTGTGTTTCATTTCTGAAGTTTGGAAGTTTATTAAAAATTCGATAAATTGCTCTCTATTGTGTTTAACACAATATATGCCAAGTAAACCAGATAAATTTGGTATCAAGTTCTGGCTTGCCGCTGATGTTGATAGTAAATATGTGCTCAACAGTTTTCCATATTTGTGTAAATATGAGGAACGTCTTGTAAACCTATTTCCATCTGAATACATCATTTTGCATTTGATAGAACCTTTAAATAATAAAGCAAGAAATATCCCTATAGATAATTTTTTATTACATAAATCTGTCCCAAATGTTAAAAGTAAAGAACACTAGTTTAACTGGGACGATGAAACGAAATCGGAAAGAAGTACCTTAATTTGAGGAAAAAGTAAAGATGCCATTATACGATTACATTGCTACTGGAGCATGATATAACTTTGACAGTTTATCAGGGAAAAACCAGCAAAAATGTCTTATTATTGAGCTCCCTTCATCCCATAGTTGATATCGGCAATAATCACCCAAAAAAGCTCTTCCAGAAACAATATCATTTTATAACTCAACAAAATTTGGTGTCGACATTGCCAATCAAATGGCTCGGAAATATTCTGTAAGGGCAGGATCAAGGAGCGACATTGCCAATCAAATGGCTCGGAAATATTCTGTGAAGGCAGGATCAAGAAGATGGCCAGTTTATGTATTCTACAATATTCTTGATCTTGCAGAGAATAATTCATGGATTTTATACCAAGAAGTTACTGGTAAAAAACTTACACAAGGAGAGAATATCTTCAACAACTCATTGCAGTGTTACATAGTGCGTACACATTCACAAAAGAAAATACAAGTCAAATACACAGACAAAAGCTGATACTACTGAAGAATCTGCGCAGATGTGAAAAAGGATTCATTGCAAAGATTTCCAGTGTAGAAACAAAAGTGTAGATACTTGTTCTGACTGTAAAATACTGATAAGTGGAAAGTGTACAAATTTATATAAAAAGTTACCCAAAATGTGCATGGACTGTGTAGGAAATCTCGACTGGTAAGAAACTAAATATTTCTATTCAAGTTGTCTGTATATTTTATTAACTGTATAAAATATTCCATATTGTAATATCTTATTATTTTTTATCACTTATTAAAACAATTTAATCTTAAAAATGAATAAATGTCATTATGAAATATAATTACAGTGTACTTTTAGCATAACACAGGTTTTTATTGGGGTCAATTTGACCCAACATGCAGTTTTAGGTATATCAAAACTCCCGCAGTTCTAGTGTTAAACATTAAAGGAGAATTTCATTACACTTATGCATTTTGTAAACACACATTTGTAATTTTTTCTTGTGAGATAAATTTCAAAGCATAAGATCCAAAGGCCAACATCACAGGTAACAGTACTCAGATTTACTAACCAAACTTTCAAAACAATCAGTTATTTCAGAATCACTCTCAGATCCAGTTATATCTAAAGTAGAATCAAATTCCCTTCTTGACTAACTACATAATGAATAAAATATTAATATATATTTTTTTATCACAGAACTCAACCCACATGTATTCACAAAGAGCAGAAATGAGTAACTGGGCTAAGGTTACAAAAACATAACACTAACATATATGTTTGTACTAACATCTAGTTTACAGCCAAATAACTATATCTAAACACGTTACTAATAATTTGTTACTGCTATCTTGTGAGAAATAAACATGATTTTGGGCATAAAAAATAGAAAGTTTTAATCTTTTAAGCATGTTACTTTTGAACACTTCAGCTTGGAAGTATCACGGGCGTGAAAAATAGAGGGGGAAATTTCCCCCCGTGATTTTGATGGAAGCGAGAAGGAACGAGTTAAATCTAATTCTTATAATATACTCAACATTAAAATAACTCACAAAACACTAAGTGATGAACATGAACAAGAATGTAGCTTGCCAAATCTAGCTCTAGTGACAGTAAATTCCACTAACCAAGCAAATACACCATAAATGCAATATTTTACCCAAAACTGTAAATTCACAAAATACAGTAAATTAAATAAATTTGGGAAACTATATATATATATATATATATATATATATAATGATACTTTTTCCAACTTAATATATATATCTTGGCA